>JAJJMC010011550.1:3128332-3225484 GCA_023531435.1 Papaver californicum
TTTACTTGTTAAAATTGCATAGTTTCGTAATAGAAAAACGGTTTTCATTCAATAGTGGTGTTTTTGTTTGATGGGTCATGCTGGGTTAATGACCTCTGATGTCCCATGCTTATGATTTACCTCTACTTGTTTGCATAAAAACCTATTTTTGGCAATATTTGAGCTTAATTTATTTAAAAGAATTACCCGATTAATCACATAAATTGTTAGAAATAACTGAATCTTGATTCCTGGTTTTCTCCATATTTTCTAAAAATCATATCTAGTTTATTTTCCTGATTTTTATTAGTTTATATTAAGTCCTATATTTTCTAAAATCATTACCTTCACAAGTTCGAGAATCGAACCTCTTTTTACCACTATATAAAATCACATCAGAACTCTTCCAAGATACAGACCCACATGCTAGAGTGAACACATATCCACTCGTAGAATTAGACTCCTCTAAGTCTGATATCCAGTTTGCATCGCAAAATCCTTCAAGGACTGCAGGGTATCTCTCATAATTTAAACAAAAGTTCAAAGTGTACTTCAAGTACCTTAACACTCTACTAAGTGCATCCCAATGCTCCTGCCATGGATTACAGGTATACCTACTCAACCTACTCACAGCATAAGCAATGTCTGGTCTTGTATAATTTGTTAAATGCATCAGACTTCCTATAACACGTGAATACTCAAGTTGTGAAACTCCATTAACCTTATTCTTTTTGAGTCTACAACAAGGATCATATGGAGTACAAGTAGGTTTACAATCAAACTGGTTATATTTTCTAAGCACAGATTCAACATAATGAGATTGACTAAGATTATATCCATTCGAATTTTTTCTAATCTTCATCCCTAAGATCACATCAGCGGGGCCTACGTCTTTCATGTCAAAGTTCTCATTTAGCATGCTCTTTGTGGAATTAATTACATCCGTGTTTGTACCAAGTATAAACATATCATCAACATACAAGCATACAATCACACATGCATCATTCACAAGTTTAGTATAAACACACTTGTCAGATTCATTGACTTTAAAACCACTAGAAATCATTACATGATCAAATTTTTCTTGCTACTGTTTAGGTAATTGTTTCAAACCATACAAAGATTTTTTCAGTTTACAAACTTTGTTTTCACAACTTTTCACTACAAAGCCCTCAGGTTGGTCCATATAAATTTCTTTATCTAATTCACCATTTAGAAAAGTTATTTTTACATCCATTTGATGTATCTCTAATTTATGAATGGAAGCAATAGCAATTAACATCCTAATGGAAGTAATTCTCGTAGCAGGTGAATAAGTATCAAAGAAATCTACACTCTTTATCTGTTTATAGCCTTTAGCTACTAATTAGTTTTGTATTTTTCCACAGTTCCATATACCTTATGTTTCCTTTTGAAGATCCATTTACAACCTATGGGTTTACACCCTAGAGGTAAATCTACAATCTCCAAAGTACCATTTTGTATAATGGAATTTCACTAATGGCTGATTCTTTCCATCGTGGAGCTTCAGAAGAAGTCATGGTTTCTCTATAAGTCTATGGATTAGTCTCAGCTAAGTATGTTACGAAGTTTGGCCCAAAATATTTTTCAGTTCTAAGTCTTTTACCTCTTATAGGCTCAAATTCATCTACATTTTCCTCTAAAGGTAATGTCTGACTAGTGGAAGGGACATCTAGGGGATCAACACAAATCATGCGAGATTCTGATTTCAATGGAAACACATTTTCAAAGAACACAACATCCCTAGATTCCATAATAGTATTCACACCAATTTCAGATATTTCAGAACTCACAATCATAAATCTATATGCAGTGGTATGTTCAGTATACCCTATGAAGACACAGTCAACATTTTTGGGTCCTATCTTGGTTCTCTTAGGTGGAGGAATGGACACCTTAGTCAAACACCCCCACACTTTAAAGTATGCATAAGAAGGTTGTCTACCTTTCCATAACTCATATGGAGTTTTGTCTGATCCTTTAAAGGGTACTCTGTTCAAGACATAGCAAGCTGAGAGGACGACCTCCCCCACAAGTTTGCAGGTAATCCTGAACTAATTCACATGGAATTCATCATCTCCTTAAGGGTTCAGTTCTTCGTTCAGCCACACCATTAGATTTTGGTGAATAAGGAGGGGTTACTTCGTGTATAATACCGTGTCATATGCAATAATCTCCTATAGGAATTACATACTCACCACCACGGTCAGACCTAACAGTTTTAATGGTAGCACTCATTGGTTTTCAACTTCTAGTTTATACATCTTAAAGGCTTCTAAGGCATCATCCTTACCTTTAAGTAAATATATATGACAGTACCTCGTACAATCATCTATAAAAGTGATAAAACATTTCTTACCACCTCTAGTTTTAACTGATTTCATGTCAACTAGGTCTGAATGAATTAATTCTAAGGGTTTAGAATTTCTCTGAATGTTTTTCTATAGGATTTTTTAGCATATTTTGATTCTACACATACTTCACATTTATGTTCACTATCCAAACTAAATTGGGGTATGTATCCTATGCTATCCAGTTTATGCATTGACTTATATTTTACATGACCAAGTCTACCATGCCAAACATTTAATGACACACAAACATAAGCAGAATCATTTTTATTCATTTCAACGGTGGTTACATTAAGTTTGTAAAGACCCTCATTCTTATAACCCTTTCCTACATAATCCTTACCCTTAGTGACAATAACTTTCCCAGATTCAAAGAAAAGTTTAAAACCCTTATTATCTAACACACCACAAGATACAAGATTTTTGCAGATGTCCGGAACATGAAGAACTTCATTCAATGTGAGAGTTTTGCCAGAAGTGAGCTTTAGCCAAACTTTACCTTTTCCCGCAACCTGTGATGTGGACGAGTTACCCATGTAGAGTTTCTCCCCTTTCCCTACCTTCTTATAGGAGGTGAACATATCTATGTTTCCACAGAAATGCTTGGTAGCACCAGAGTCTACCCACCAGTCTCTCACATTGATTACAAGATTGACTTCAGACAGCGTGCCAGAAAACTCGTTTTTGTTGTTTTCAACCAAATTAGCATTGTTTTTCTTATTATTAAAGTCCTTACGTTTTCTACAGTGCATTGCCATATGACCAGGAATTCCGCAGACATAACAGGAACCTTTGATTTTACCAATGCCATATTTTGGTTTCTGAAACATACCTTTCTTATGATGACCAGGCTTAGGGTTGCATTTGCTACTGTCCCCCTTTTCAGTATTGGAAGACTTGAGTTCAATTACATGAGCCTTGTTGGACATGTCCCTTGCGAAAGATACGTTCTTGTCTTTAGAGCACAGTAATTCTTCCACTTGAATCTTCTTACCCAATTCAACCATACTGACTTCACCAGTTTCATTTCTCAATCTTCGTTTGTATTCAGACCATGAAGACGGTAATTTTTCAATCACAAAATACATTTGAAACGTTTCATCTATCACCATACCTTCAGCAATAATTCATTAATAATGCGCTGAAGTTCAAGGAATTGATCAACCACAGATTTGTCATTTGTCATTTGTATTCCAGGAACCTAGCTTCCAAAAATTTCTTACTTCCAGCAGTTTCCGTTTGGTATTTTGCTTCTAAAGCAGCCCATAAATCAATAGTAGAAAAGTTGTCTTTTCCATTATAGAAATCATACAGTGCATCTTCTAAACATTTCAGAATATATTTTTGGCCATATAGTTCTGTCTACACAAACTTTCCAACTCCCTTTCATTTCCAACATCATTCAAGGTCTCATCAAAGGATTTGAGAACTAATTCATCTAGCATATGAAAACTCAGAAAGAACAATATCTTGGATTTCTATCTTTTGAAATCTTTGCCACTGAATTTTTCTGGTCTGTCAACATCACGTTTAGCCATTGTTACAGAAGAATGATATTGTGTTAAGATTGTTGGATCTGCAACAATAGAAATCACTAAACATAAGAAGTTGTTAAGGTTAATGAAATCTCTCAATGGACAGAGCCACGTGCTCAGCAAATTGTTCTTAACATAATAGTCTGCGGGTACTCCTCAAAAATGAGAGATGCTATACCCCCACAGCGGAGATGTGTCCAGGATAGAACTGCCCGTTATGACTAGTATAAGCACAAACCCTCAAACAAACTCAACAACAATTTAGATGGAAGGGAAATAAACAAGCAGTGCGCAAAACAAAACAAGAAGAGGGGAAAAGAAGACAGGATAGTAGCTGCTTCTGGAGTGAGTTGAAATGAAGAATTCGTTTTTCTTTTATAGGCAAAAGAAGAAAATGGTTTTAATGGCAATCAATTTCGTGCATGAAGCACAATCATTATGTTTGAAGTTCAATTCTGTGCATGGAGCACGGGCTTAATGTTTAAAACAGAATTAAAACGGTCGAGAGTAATTCTCTTTGAGTCAGACGCCCCCCCACATTTAAACCAAAATTTAATTTAGTCTTAAATTCTTTTAAGGAAATATATTTTGTTCAAAAAGGTAAGTCTTGGTTGGCCCGCACCCGTAGCCACAGCCGTAAGCTAGCAAATGCACCCGCACCCGCACCCGACCCGACCCGACCCGACCGGACGGCGTGCGTCTTCGGTGCGAAGCACCGCGCGTGTGTGAAAAGTATTATTGCATCAACTAGCCCATAGCCTTAGTCCTCTCCCAACCACAAAATAGTCCAAACCCCTAAGGGCCCTCCCTTAGATGCAACTTTCTTGGTAATAAGGAGAGAAATCATCTTTAGTTTCTCCAATGTGGGACTAAAGGTTCATTCACAAAAGTGAAAATAAGCTAGTGTTCCTTAGTGACTTCTTAGTCCTAAGATCCATTTCCACCAAGATCAAAGTATAAAACATAACTAAGTTCAGTTTCTCCAATAAAAGACACTTATATTTTTTACCTATTTTTTTTGTGGGACTAAAGTATATGTATAAACTGATGAAAATGGCTTAAGATGAGTTATTAAATTTAGGGTACTAATCAAAAGAACTTATTCTAAGCAAGGAAGCTTGGTATAAGAATATAAAATTAGAAGAGTTTTTTTAGGGATTCGAAAAAATTATGAGAAGTGCAAATTGAAACTAGTTTAAAATTTGATATATATATATATATGATAAAAGAGTCGCTGGGTGGCTTATTTAAGACCAGGCGATATATAGTCTAAACTGCTGATAGTAGAGACTTGACCTCGATATCTGGTGTGCCAGTTATCCCATTCCATAGCGGTTGAAAATTGGCAAAAAATAGAGTTCGCCAACTCCATAGGAATTGGCCTTAATGAGTCTGGACATCTTTTCTGATTTTACTCTCAATTATTTTTATATATAACATTAAATGTTAACTAATTACTCCAATCGTTAGAAAGATGTGACTCTAATTCTAAGATAAATTTTTCTATATATACCTTTGTTTATAATACATGGATATTATTATAAATTAATTAATGTTTTCGTCTATAGGAAAAATGTATGGGGGTATATTAGGAAATCTAATAATTTAAATAAAATTCTATTTATTTATTTTGATGGAAACTTGAGTTTTTTTTAATGAAAAGGATAATATAGTAAATACATTCAAATATTACATTAAATTATGGATTTTTGAATTTGTATCTGTAAATAAGTTTCCATGTTTTGGATTTTCTGAATATTCGTCTTTTTTGTTGTTTTGTTTGCTGTCGAATTATATTTTCTATTTATATAGTGAACTCTAACTTGAAAAAGTTTCTCCAAAATAACAATTGCTTTGTTGATGGAGTTTTCCGCTATCCATGGGATCTTTATATTTTTCTTGTTGATTGAATATGCAACTTAATTACCATCAGTTACTATTAAAACCGTGGAAAGAATATATGTTTTCAGTTAGCCAGCTGCATGCCTTGAATAGTGATTGAGCTTGTGCACATAATGCTGAAGCAGCCCAGCCAAAACCTAAAATTGTTCTTATTCTAAATAGTAGAAAAAAGTCATACAGTAGTAAAAAGACACATATATCCAAAATATCAGCTGTCATCTCTTGACAGTAATGGTTTTAGGTAAAATAATGAAATCGCAATTCAACTTTCATATCCTCATCATAAGTTATTAGGACGAAATGCATGACATGAGACTTTTCCTTTTTTGATATCTTTTCCTTCATGATTACAGTGTTGATCTTTTCAAGCATTTCAACTTGCACGTAACAATACATCAGTATACGACTTTGCATTACTAAGAATCACAACAATGCATCAATTTGCTACATCTTCTTTTTTTCTTAAGTCTATTTCGAGCTTCTTGGTAAAAGAATATGTGCACAACTAAGACTCCTAATCAAATACAGGAAAATCTAGATTCGTACCCGCCTTTGACAATACTGATACCGGCCTTTAGCAACCATGACAATCATATTCCAATATTTAAATATGATGTAATTTGGCCGTATTTATTATATATAAATAAGCAGCTCAATAGTATGTCTACTAGCTAATACTAGCTTATGTTAATGAAAGTGACTTAAGATGATGAGTACTTAATTTAGGGTACTAATCAATGACTTGTTCTATACAAGAAAACTTAGTTTAGGAAAACTAAAATTAGCCAGTAAAGCTATGGGTTAATTGGAAATATATCCCGAATTTGAATTATCAATTGGGGATCTGTCCCATAACGCTGATCAATCCAGAGACCCTTTCGATATGATTAGTAATGAGGATTCGGAATATCACACGTTGATCAATCAAAGAGAGATTCAACAACTAAAAGAAAGATCGATTCTTTGGGATCCTTCCTTTCTTCAAACGGCACGAACAGAGAGAAAATTAAACCGATTCCCGAAATGCCTTTCTGGATATTCCTCAATGTCCCGGCTATTCTAGAAATTAAGGGATATGTCCCAGACGTCCATTTTATCCGTTAAATGAACAGTTAAGCCCTTGTCCGAAAATGTTGGAAAAATGTTGGAGATATGGTATTTTTATCCCTTAACTACTACTGTATATTTTTTCCTATTCTATTTCATATTTCATATGTTGGAGAAATGTTGGAGACAAACACAATTAAAATAACAAGAGCATAACTGTCCGAAAATAAGCCACACGTGTTCATTTAACGAATAAAATGAACGTCTAAACATATCCCTTAATTTCTAACGTTATGAGACATATTCTTTAATTGCTAGTTCAAATCCGAGATATATTTTTAATTTTCCCTAAAACTAACCTAATACTCGACAAGTTGAACTATAATCGTAGGTTTCAGTACTATTCATCAACGTATAGGACTTTGCTTAATCGAATCATTAGGACTTACTCGAATATGCTTTTTTTTCCAGCTTAACTTAATGAACGAACATTCAACAATTATAATATGGTTTTTAGCAGTTGGTACTTGGTAGTCATACACACGTTAATGCCGACATGTCCTTGTTTTCCATTACGTATTCTTTTACCCTCTCGATCGTTTTCAGTTTTTTTCATCAGATTATAAATTATGGGAAGAACGTTGGAGTATTTGACCAGAATAGTTGGTGTCTAAACCAAAATGCACAGTTAGGAGTCATTAGAGTTCTTTTTCCACTTGGTGGATCACCTTCGGTTTCTATATTTAGAAAGTTTCTAAAATGGAGCGACAAGTCACTTGACGTTCCGCAAGACAATATTTTTTCCTCTATTCTTTATTCCAAACTCTAATTAAAGTGACGCTAAGTTTAAAGATAGAACTTGGACACTACAAGATTTATTCTTATATCAATCAGCTCTGCTGAAATCATTACATTTCTATTCGAAAAGAAAATAATCGATTATTCAATAACGACAAAAGCGGTTAAAGCTTCGGTAAGGAGGTGTATATTGCAGGTGGGCACCATGACTAATGATTTGATATACACTATACACATACCTCCAAGCTGTCCTGAAGTCTCTTCTTCTCGTTATTTGTTCAGCGTTTTATATCCCAGGAAACTACTAAGCGGGAGTTTGATTCTATTTCTATAGCTGAAAACAGAAACCCCAAACTAAATCAAAACAAAAGGGAATGGGTCCGTCATACTTGTGATCATGAAAGAGATATCACATGTTAATGGACAAAGTTATGGTAAAGCAATTCAATGAAAAAATGACGTTTGCTGTTAGATGAGTGAGTTTGTATGCCGAATTCATGAAATGTGTGGTCTGTCAAATCATGTGATGATCTCAGTAGTTCATAAAGAGATAATGAATCTTTGTTGTTTGGACACAATATCACCATAAGAATCAGTGCTTTGTTTACCGGTTGCTGAAGGGTCTCTTGTCCGTACGAGTTTTAATCTCACTATAACCGGCAAAGAGCGGAATGATATAATCATTTTCTTCTTCTTTTTTAAAAAAATGATATTTTTATTTTTTTCATTTATTTTTTTTAGTTTCACATATATATTTAATTAAAAACGAAAAAAATATGAAAAAATGACTTTTACATTTATTACACGGAATTTAACAACATGGGATGGTTATTTTTCACATGCCCTTTTTAAGTACAAAGCACGTTTTGGTTTCATATGGCTCCTCACCACTATTAACCAACCACATGGCAATAAACGAAGTAGCTATTCGAATCTAAACGAGAGAGGTAGTCCGATTGATGCTAAACGCAAATCGAAATATTGCTCATTTTTATCAGAGAACTATCCGAAGTAGCACTCAATACTAACCGATGATGTAAAAAAATTCAAGATAAATCCAAAGACTTAGAGCAAGTGGCAATCGGATCAGTGTTTTATGATAATTGGATCGGCGTTTACACCAAACTTTATATATAAAATTCTTTCACAATTGAACTTACACTTTCATGATCTATTCTGATAATAAGGTAGCATGGAACTTAGAAGATGAAATCCTTCCACCATAAAACTTTTTCTTACGAAATTAGTTGTCCAACAACTTCTAGAGAAGGTTCAAACTAAATTACAACCTTTTCTTACATGTGCCTATATTTACCATTATATTTGTTATTCTAAAAAAATTGGAATTCATGGAAGTGTTCCAATTTAAGTGTAAACTCATGCACACGAGTATATGCATACAACCTATCTAATTTTGCACCATTTTGGGCAAGCAATTTTTGAATCCCCAAATAAAACAATCATACTTCACCAAAATCACCACATTGGATTGATGTTTTGGTAAAGATACTAAAACCTAATTAGCTAACCATTATTAAGTAGGTAATCCAACAACTATTTAGGAAACCAAAATAAATTATCTTTAAATTTATTCTTTAATAAAAGTCAAGAAAAGTCATAATGAAGAACCCCTCTCACTAGCTGCTGCTAGTAGGTTACTAGCTAGCTTTCAGTATATAATCTGACCTTCAATGCCGTTGCCGTGTACTTGATGTGCAACCCAACTACTATTTTTTAACTCTACGGCTATGGAAGTTATTAAATTTTCTTACCTATTCCTACCAACTTTTGAATCCCTCTTGCCCCAACCACAAATAATTCAGAAACAGATTAAATACTAAAATAAAATAACATATTTCTTACGAAAAAAAGGAAAGAAACCTGGACACTAAAACTTTTCAGATAAAATAAAAAATATTTTTTAATATAATTATTTCTTATGTTTTAAAAAAAAAAAAACTAAAAAATTTCAAACCAAATTGATGAAATATCAACATAAATAATTTATCATTAATTATAAAATCCACAGGATCCAAACCAAATGAAATAATTTATAAAACTTCACTAAAACTGTATACCCACAAACCAAATATTTCTTCAATCTTTTCTTTTGAAGGCTGATATAGGGGCTCCAAATTTGATTGAGGGCTCCTCTAATAAGACGAAATAGGGACATTATGAAGTAAAACACAAAAACCCCTTATCCATAATATTTTCACAATACCCAAACCACTCTTCATTAGTAATCTTAATTACATTAATTAGTTAAGATTAATTTAAACTAATCATGATTAATTAAACATAATCTTTTACCTAATCAAATGATTTGAATTTTATTTTATTTTGAATTTGTGTTTTGTGGGAAGAAAAACTTGATAAAATTTAAGAAAATTTTGTCGTTTTTTTTTTAAACCCTAGATTTTGATTCAACCCTAAATTTAAGAAAATTCGGAGCATTTTGGGCCTCAAGAGGCCAGAGTTACGGTTGGGTTTATTGGCCCAACCCAACCGTAATTCTTCCTGGATACAAATAAAAATGTCACCGTTTTGATCATAACTCCTTCATACGATGTCCGATTGACCTCATTTTTTTTGGGTTAGCTCCGTCTTTCAATTCTCTACAAGATCGAAATGAAAAAAATCTTAAAATATATTTATCTAATTTTATAATTGGGGTTTGAAGATTAGTTACGGTTGGGTTTGGTTGAAAACCTAACCGTAAATTTTAATTGAATCTTCATCTCCTACATTTGAAGTTACGGTTGGGTTTGTTTAATAACCCAACCGTAATATGAAGAACAAATTAGTTACGGTTGGGTTTGGTTGAAAACCCAACCGTAAATCTGGGCAAAAATGGTGTTCTTCGGTGTTCTTGGTGTTACGGTTGGGTTCGACATGAAACCCAACCGTAAGTTTCTCTGAACAACAAAAAATCAATCTTTCAAATCGTGATATCATCAAATTAGTTAGTGTAATTTAGTTTTATCTGGATTGTCATCACTACTACTTTCTACACATTTATTAGTATTCTTCATCACGAAATGGGAAGTTTAATCGGCGATAAAATTTTGATTTGATGGAGAAATTTGATTAAAATGGAGAAGGAGAAGATATGGAGGAGATGAAAAGATTTTAATTAAAGGACAAATTTATCTTTTTTTTATTAGATAAAGGGTAAAATAGACATTTAACTTTACCCCTAGGACATTACTTAACGGAAAATTGGATCACCTCGCCTCATAGAGGAGCTCCTCTATTGATATTGGAGCCCCTATATCTCCCTTCTTTCTTTTATAACATTTCTCTCTGAGCTTAAGCTCCCATGCATCTTACGGGGTATGACTTTAAGGCGGTGAATAGAAAGATGGACTATGTAATATTATAGGCTTACTATATAAGTATGATTAGAATAGGATTAACAATTAAAATCCAGAAAGGACATTTTTATTAGTATAGGACCCGGTATGATTTCTAAAAAGCAAAAAATAAAATAATTTAAAGAAACAGAAATGCCCATGGTTCTTGTATCCAAAAACCTATAAATACATGTGGTTCTTAATTCTTTTTGTGGCCAAAACCACACACCCGCAAACTAAATCAAAACAAATCCGTGAATACGAAAGAGATATAACATGTTAATGGTAAAGCTATTCAATGAAAGAATGACATTTTTGTTAAATGAGTGAGTTTGTATGCCCCGAATTCATGAAATGCATAGTCTGTCAAATCATGTGATATCAGAAGTTCATAAAGAGACAATGTTGTCTATATATCTCAAAGTTTCATATGAACTTGACTTGTAACTCACAGAATCACCGTAAGAATCAGTGCTTTGTTGGATTATATACTTGGAAAAGAGATGCATTCTATTCCTAGGTAGAAAACGTGTGTGGATTGCATTTTCTTGTGGGAGACCTCTGATTTGAGGCCAGATAATTTGAGAGCAACTCAACGAGGTGGTGGTTTCTCTGGGAAATTATACCTATGGCTATGATGCGTATTCTTTTGTATAAACTGTTGTGTCTGCATCAACAAATACTAAAAAAGTGATGTCAACTTTAAATAAAATTTATGAAAATGAAATATTGAATTGCACATAAAAAACATAGTCACATGCTGAACAAATTGTTTTTGACACGATAGTCCATGTATACTTCTCAAGAATGAGAGAAGGTATATCCCAACTGTGAAGATGTGTCTAGAATAGAATTGTCCGTTATAACTTGTATAAGCACAATACAAGTTACCCACTCATACGAATTTAACATCAAGATTTAGAATAAAATAAACACCCAGCGTAAAACAAAGCAAGAATAGGAAAAAAGAAGACGAGATAATAGCCGTTTATAGAGTGATTTAGAAATGAGAATTCGATTTCAATTTATAGGCAAAGATGGGGAGTGAAATCAGTGCAGCAATTAAGGAAAATCAATTTTCTAATTAATCAAAATATTATGTGCAGATTGAATGTTGACTAGTAAGAAAACGGGCAAAAAAAATGTCACCATTTAACAAGCTTGGCTATAAGTAAGCCCAAGCATTATCTGTCTGCCTGAATATTGATAACTAAGCTTCTTTAATTATGCGGTGGTGTTCATCTTTAGTTTTCCTCAATGTGGGATTAAATGATTTTTTTTCATTCACTCATGAAAATGAGTAAGAATCCACAGAGACTCTTAGGTCTTAAGATCAATCCACACAAAGACCAAGAATATAATACTCCTTTTCTCTAACATAAACTACTTTCATTAATGTAAGTATGCATCTGACACAATGTAATCAAATTTGTAACATAAAACTATTTTCATCAATGTAAGCATACATCCGACACAATGTAGTTAATTTCGGCTGAGATGGCCGAGATGGCCAAGATATCACCGACAATATCGGTTTCGATGTTTATCTAAAATGTCGATATTCGTCGAAATATAAAATCGTACCAGTAACTTAATCCTAAACGATATTCACCGAAATTAAATATCGACTACCTTGATCCAATATAAAATCAGTTGACAATAAGAACATAATCATAATCGGTTATTAACGATGTGGATAATATCTTTCGTACACCCCTTACTATAATAATATATGTATGTGGCCATTCATTTTAATTATAAAACCAAATAATAACAAGTGGAGTGACTAAATTATATCCTATTTCACATTCGCTAAAGGGTCGTTTATCATGTGGAATTATTATCCTTTACGATTTTAATTCTAAAATTAAGTACAAGTTAAATGGACAACACATGAAACACACTTCACAAGATAAGCGCCAACATGGTTCAAACAATTCTTTCGAATACATTAATATAAAATATTTATAGAAGACTAAGCACAACTCTTCAAAAAAAAAATCCATATTATTGTTATGTTCGTGTGGAACCTGGTAGTACACAACCTAGTTCGTACTCGATCCGATTCGATTGGTGGTTCGGTGAGAAATTAAATGAGATTTTTTGAGAGATTTGTTTATGTTCTTTCCGGTCCGGGTAATTTTTTTGAGTAGTCTCTATATATATTTCGAATTGCTTTTGTTATAACGAGAGATCAAACGAGAACAATAAAAGAGATCGAGACACAGAGATTTAACGTGGTTCACTAACTGTTACGTTAGCTACCTCCACGGCAGAGAAACCAGAGTTTTATTGCTGAGCAGAATACCAAAGATGCTTACTCTAGGTACAACGTATGCATATATATAGGGCAAAGAAATAAACCTTAATTCGACTAGAAAGCGGAAAACAATCCTAGTCATAATACATTACGTATACCGTTTAGGGCTCTGCCCCTCGGACTCCCCGTAGTATTCCGGCAAACAAATGATTCAAGGCATATCAACAGCTTTATATAGGGTTTGTATCATCGTTGTATTCTTCTGGAACACTTTTTGTGATTATAGTGAAAACCGCAGTCGTTTCTTAGACGTAGTCCAATTTGAATGAACCAAGTAAATCTTGTGTTATTATTTTTTATTTTGTTTTCTTTATAGCATCGATCCTAACAATTACAATTGTACAATGTATAACGGTTCTGTCCAAATCTCAAATCCTTAAAAGTAACTTTCCAAAAAAAATTGAAGAAAACTAAAAATGATTACTTACCAGTTACCACTCATTATAAGTAATCTACGAGAGAGATTAAGGAAGCTTGATCCTCCAAGATGATTACGGGGCTTGCAGTTGTGCAACAATTGTTTTAGGAAAGTGTAGAACCCAAATTAGAACTTCTTTTTCGTGTACATCCAATATTTACCATTATTGCTCAAATTAAATGCATACAAGAGGTACTAATTTTGAACCATTTTGGGCAAGCAAGTATTGAATCCCATAATAAAACAATCATACTTCACCAAAAATCACCACCTTACCAGAATTATCACCTCATAAGTTTCAAGAGCAATGAGTATTGTATTGGTGTTTTGGTAAAGACACTAAAATCGAATTAGCTAACCACAAAACTTATCTTCAAATTTTTCTCAAAGAAATAGTAATAGTAATAGTAATTGGTAAGAAAAGTCATAATCAACAACCTCTTTCACTAGCTGCTGCTAGCAGTAGGTTACTAGCTAGTTTTCAGTCTATAATAATCCTTCAATGCCGTGTACTTGATATACAACCTAACATCTATTTTTTGTCAAATTTGTATCATTATGCATTTTTCAACAATCAAAGGAGTATTAGATTTTCTTGCCCAACTTTGCCAACCACCTTTTGAATGCCTCCTTACCCAATCAAAATTTATTTAAAATTAAATTAGATACTAAAACAAAATAAAATAGCATTTGTTTTTTTGTGAAAGAAAAGAAAGAAACTTGGCATGAAAAATTCAACCGAGTTGGATGAAATGTCTAGACATAAAAAAATTAATTACAAAATCCAAAAGATCCAAAGTTTGATTAAATGAAAATTAATAATAATTTACAAAATTTCACTAAAATTGTATACCACAAAATCTTAATAACATTTCTTCAATTACTAATACTTTTTTTTTTCATTTACAGGGTTGCTAATCTAAAATTTTCTTTCTAAGTAAAAACCCTAAACCCCAAATTTAAACAACAATCCCAACCAAAGTAGAGTTGAGCATCATAAAATGAAAGGAACAAAGAAGAAGAAGATTCTTACATGATACATGGCCGTTTCCATGGACACAGACAATATAATTCTTCAACCTTCCTTTTCAGAAATGATATCAAAAGACGTCGATTTTCTTCCACTACTTTTCATCCTCAACAATCCATACAATTTTCTGAATTCTCTAACAGTATGAACACTTTCTCTGCAAATAACTTTGGATGAATCATCTTCTGGTTCTCGAATCGAAATACTTTTCCGGTTCGAGCTCGATGATCCTCTTCCATCTTGTAAAGCTGTAATAACTGATTTCAAAGCACGACTAGGCGAACTACGATTCACAATCATAATCTCACCGATTTCTGCTTGACTTAGTGTTAAACCATTCTGAAATATTTCTTCAACTTGTGGAAACAATTTATGATCCTTTAACCCAAGATAAGAATTTGCTAGAGTTTTGAATGCAGTAAAATCACAAAGAGGGAAATAAATCTGAACATCAATTCTTCCTGGTCTTAATATCGCTGGATCAATTTTTTCTTTACTATTCATTGTAATTACCATTATTCTTTCTTCACCACAACAACTAAAAACTCCATCCATGAAACTCAATATACCTGATACACTAATAGTTGTTGACTTTTCATTTAAAAACCGATCTAAATCTTCGATAACGATAACGGAACGATTCGTCGTCGATAAAAGAAGTAATTTAAGATCAGAATCATCAGTGACATTTGATAAATCGATATCGTAGATATCATAATTCAGAAACTTAGCCATTGCTGCAATAAAACTTGATTTCCCTGTACCTGGTTGACCATGTAATAGGTAACTCCGTTTCCAAACACGTCCGAGTTTATGATAATATTGTTTGGATTTAAGAAACGATTCAAGATCAGATTTTACCTTGTCTTTTAGATCTGAATCCATGGCGACTGTATCAAGAGTTGTTGGATGAGTAAAGGGAATTGATTTCCATCTTCCAGTGCCATTATTATTATGATGATGATGTTCTGATGTATTTGTGAATAATTTGATTTCTTTTCTTCTCAATTCAATCTCATCTATAACTGTATGAATATGCTGAAGATAAGGTCTAAGAATTCTTCTTTTATCTCTTTTCTTGATTTTCAATACCAAAGTTCTACAACAATTATTCCTTTCTCCACCTTTTTCTTCATTCTTCCATGAAATTCTTGTACTGAGAAAAATATCGTAAACGATTTGGTTTGAATCTAATTGAACAGAGATTTCATTTGATTTGTTTCCTGAAACCAAATTCGCGAAATCTGAATCTTCAATTGAAGCTAATGAACTCACATATGTTGATACTTTCTTATAAAGCTGATTTTCTTCGAAATCGTTATTGAATTCAGGAACTTTATAGAATTGATACACATGAAATCTATCATCAATTGATATATAAAATCTCTTGAATAGATATAAAAGAGAAATACTCCTAAAGAACACTCTAAATATTAAAAACACACAGAAAATCACAAATATAAAAACCAGAAAACTAATCGAAAAAAATACCATGGTGATTCTAATAATCACCAAATAAGTATTCAATTATCCAAAAGACGAATATCAATATCAGAGCAGAAAATAAGAAACTTGATCAAAGAAGAGATGAGTTATCCTCTTAGATGAAGAAGAAAACATTTTCCTGATAGAGAAATATTCAAATCTGGATTGCCTGTCAAGAAACCGTGTTGAGAAAGAATTACGGCTTTTGAGAATTACAATAAATATCAATATATCTATCGAGAAGAGATATGGACGAGCTTTTTAATGTTTCAAAGACGGCTAACGACGGCAAATACAATAATCAGTCAATAAAAACGAAGAACAAGGGGGATTCTAGAAGAGAGAGATAAACAGAGAGGAACTAGAGGAGTATTCAAATCCTGGGAGGGGCTCTCCCTTTATTATTATCATTATTTATTTATATACGGAGTATTATTTTTGAATCGGTCCTTGGTTATTACTTTTTCTTTTGTTTGCTTACTGTCAACCGCTAATATTTATTGACGATAAAATCCGTAAAAATACACTTATATTTATTATCCAAATGACATCTGTCTTCATAGGGGTGAACTCTTGAAGGCTGTGTTGTGTTAATGTTTGTGGGCAGCAACGTAGTTGTACTCTCTTATCACTTTGCTTAGTTCTTCTAATGAGTAATGAAACTGTTCTCGATGTAACCTCACTACGTGTTTTTTTATGTAAGTTGGTTTTTATTGATATTTGTCAGTGTAGCAATGGTATTAGTTTGTAATGTTTGAAACATTGAATGCATGTTCCCTCGCTCTAGTTTGTAAGAAGGTTCTCCAGTGTAGTGAAAGTTCAACTGTAAGTAGTTGATGTCTTGAATGCCGTAAACCGTATCGAAATTCACAAATTTTTATAAAACGGTAATGGTCTGAATGGAATTTCAAAGAAAACGGTAATGGTCTGAATGGAATTTCAAAGATTTATCGCAAGTTTGGATACATATTCAGAGGTTATTTTTTTAATTTATGAAATGTGAAAACTAAAAATTAATAATTTGGATAGTTTCAGAATAATTTTTTAAAATAAAAAAGTTAATTTTTTATGAAGTAAAATAGTTTTACATCTGACTTCTAAGATTGATTCATGCTCTTGAAAAAACAGAAGCACTTCTACTTCTAATAGGGTATCCAGATATGTTATAAAGTGATTGATAAGCCCCAAACAAGACTACCAATGTATAAATACATATGCTCAGAGGTTGTGATTCATCAACAAAAACTATGTTTGTTTCTTTTTAGCAGTCAATTTGTTGCAGAGCGCATTGGGCTCATCAACAAACCCTTCAATTAAGAACTTAAAAGTTAAAAGACGATTTGATATTATGTGGGTATTTGTATCAATTGTACCCTTAAACAAATTATTGGAGGTATCCAAAACATGGAGCAGGGGTATATATGGTGAATTTGATTCTACCGATTATTAAAACAGTATGTATGATAGTATTGGAAAATTGAGTTATCCACGAGGTTGAAAAAACAATAAGAATGTTGTAGCACCGACTTCAAAAAAGCGCGCGTACATTTTTGATCTAACTGCATTACAACCAACAATTTTTGATGTTTACATTGCCATAAAATACGGATTTACTTGGAAGTTCAACACACTAAATAAAAACTAGTAATCAGTTAGTGCAATGTCATAAATACAAAGTTTCATGGATAAACTATACTTTGTAACTCCATATACTTTAATGTTGTCAAAGAAACTAATGTATATCTTTCCTTTTGATACTTTGATTATTGTATAGTGAACAAGTCACCAATACTAAAGTCGTTGTAACAAACTTAACTTTGTATGTTATGTTTTCAATGAATCAAGACTTGTAAGAAGAGTAGATAGAAATAGAATAAATCAAGTCTTGTAGTTCCTAACCTTTAAGTGAAGGATGATCTACTCGTTTTGTCTTCGATACGTCTTCAGGTCTTCATGAGTAATTAGAGAAAGTATCAATATTTCTATGTTCCTAGTCTAAACTAACGAAGCTGACTTTAGTAATATAATAAAGGGACTCGAGTTTTGGAACTAAACTTGATAACCAAACTTGACATACAAACGCTTGGTGGGTTCTATTGAGAAATGCTCTAACAGATCCCAAGTAATTTTTTTCTTGGGGACAAAACAAGTTCGTGAACTAGTTTTCATGTTTACAAATTACACTGATCCCAAGCAAACTTAACTTCTCAATATAAAATGATTCTAAACAATGGAAACCGTGTAACATTTGAGAAGTTTTCCTTGTGTTATTACAAAGAAGAATGTTCACCCACATATTTGTCGGTTAAAGACCCGTGCACGAAGTTAGACCATGAAATAAACCCATATAACTCGTGAACCATCAAACAAATATTGGAGTGTATAGAAACATACTCAAAAGTTTACTGTCCGCGTACTGAAAAATCAGTCTGGGTACATGAGCATATTTCAAAGTGTCCAGGAACAAACCCAAAAGTATACCGTTTGCGAACTGAAAAATTAGTACTGGATCATTCGTACTCGGGGCAAGACACAATTCCCCCCTGAGGTGATCTGGGGACTCTGGTAGGTCCATAGTCAAAGGGTTTACCCAGAGGCTAATTATGGTAACGTCATGATATTAAATGGGTCATTTGCGCTCGGGGCAAAACACGATTCTCCCCTGAGGTGACCTGAGGGTTCTGGACTACGGGTCCAGAAACAAAGGGGTAACCCAGGGAATAACATAGGTGGTCCCTTAAGATTATCCTAGGTGGTCAATCGAAGGATAGAGGGATCCCTCCAAGTAACGACAGATTATTTGAATTGGGCAATTGGTAATTCCCAATATAATCTGGACCCTATGCTAAGATAGTTAGTGGACTTAATATATCCCGTCAAAAGGGATTAGTGATGATGAGATATCCAAAACGGGACATGGCATTGGGCCCGATGATCTTCCTTGTTATGGATATCGAATAGTTGGAGTAACTAAGTGATTATGTGAATTTGATAGAATCATGACGGACATGGGGCACGCACAACAAAGAATAACATCTAAGTCAAGATGAAATTAAAAAAATAAAAGTTTAATAAGAAAACCTCAACCAGCAACGTCATCATGGTGTAGCAGTACCCCAAAATAACAAGTGTTTAAAAAGGTAACGCAACACCCAGTAAGATAAATTATTCATAAGAAATCAAGAAAAGAATCAGCAGCAGTAGATCAACATCAAAAGGTGGGAGGATTGGAGGCAGAAACAACACGTTTGGCTTGGGTCTTGGTTCTCAGATCATTTAAGGTGGTTTGCACCTTCTCCTTCGCTAGACCAACAACTTGCGCCTCAAAGGCTCTCTTTGCATCATCCAGAGCCTGCTTTTTTTTCGTATCAGCCTGAGAAATCAACTCTTTCAGATTTGCCACATCAGTACCCAGAGATGCTTGAGATTCTTCTCATACTCCTTCAAGGACTCCACCTCTCTCTTCAGAGCCTCCACTTCCCCTTGAGATATTGAAATCACAAAAAAAAAAAAAAAAACTTAGGAAAATAAGGCAAGAGATACAATTGTGCACCTAAGAATCAAAAACACCTTCTAAAATCTGAAGGGTAAGATTAAGGTATTTCTCCGATTCAATAACAGTTGTATCAAGCTCGCTGTATTTCAAGGCCAAATCATCTTTTTTAGCGGCTTGACATGTCTTCATATGATTTTCAAAGACACCCTTATGACTGTCATATGCAACCTGGATACTGTCTCATTCTGCCCGAATCGAGTATAATCGATGGCTCGTCTCATCATAAATAGTAGAAGCTAACTCATTCTTTCTCATAACAATTTCAGCATTCTCCTTCCATCGGATTGGGGTCTCTCGATCAGCATAGAGATCACGATTCAAGGCCTCAAGGTTAGTGCATCTGTCCCCGAGCTGGTTAATAGTCAGAGGTTGATTACGGGATGACTCACGAATCAGTTCAAGCTCAGATTCTTGCCTATCTATTTTATCATCTTTACTGCAAAATCGTTGGTTTAAATTGAGGATACTACTTTTGAAGACTTTGATTTCACCCATGAGTTTGATGATTCATCTCCAACATCAAGTTGAAGACGTTCGATGGTGGCTAGCAGTGACAGTCACGACTCAGGATTCTAAAAGCTATAATATTACTAAGGCAACAAGAAGAAAGTTTGGAAGAGAATTACCTTGCTGCTCAGCGATCTTCCCCTACAAATTTTGAACTTCATCCTCCAGCAAATGGTTGTTATTGCACGTGCTTGATGTAATTTTAGAAAGTGGTAAATAAAGGTTCGTTACTCGAACTTGTGAAGGTAATGATTTTAGAAAATATTGGACTTAACCTAAACTAATAAAAATCAGGAAAATACACTAGAGATGATTTTTAGAAAATATGGAAAATACCAGGAATCAGGAATCAGGTAATCTAACAATCTATGTGATTAATCATGTAATTCTTTTTAACAATTTAATTCAAGTTTGCCAAAAATATGTTTCCTAAAAGAATAATTGTAAATCCTAAGCATGGGACATCAAGAGTAATTAACTAAGCATGACCCATCAAAAGAGAACACAACTATTTAATAAAAACCATTTTTTTCTAATTTAAATCCATGCAAATAATAATAAAAGAATTATAAATAATTATTAGAAAATAATTAAATCACATAAAATTGAGAAAAATACCTTATCCATCATCCCAGTAAATAAACTTAGCCCATGGAGAAGAAAACTTGCTCAAAAGATCTTTTCATTGCTCAAAAAGTTGATTACAAGGTGAAATAATAGTGCAACAGCTGAACAGATACGTTTATAAGTGTTACAGAATAGGGTTCAGCCGTTACAGAAGTGTTTCTAAGCAACAAAGGTTTAAAAGGATAGGCAACAGAAGCAGTTTGAATCAGCAACAGTTATAAGTGTGGCTGAGTCGTCTTCTCATACGGTGGTAGATGAAGAACACGCCGGCCGGAGCAGCAGCAGGTGGCCGGCGATGACCGGAAATGACCGGAAACTTACTGTTTCGATCTCTAGGCTTTTCTGCTTGATTTCTTCGGCTTCTCTTCATATATATAGGGTGTAGGAACCCTAGGGAGAGTTCTAAACCTAATAGAACTCCTTAAAATCTATCCAAATCTTCACAAATCCGATTCCAAGCCGGAATCCATTTTTCCGTCCAAATTCATGATTGTGCAATATTCTCCGGCGTAAATCACTCTAACTTGATGTGTTTGAGTTGTTCTTGGACTCTTGTAGCTTTTGTATCAATTTGGAAGCAAAATAACTCGAAAATCACGTTGATTTTGAGTGTACAGTTGCTGCCGATGAGTCCCGATGAGTCACCGATCCAGCCGAGTTGACCCGCTGAGTTGGCCTATCCAACTCAGCCCGATCCAAGGGTGCCCCAATCCAAAGTGTGGGTGCCTTGATCCATATTTCCGGGTGCTTTGAACACTTTTTGAGCCAATTTTTTCACAAATCTTTATTCTTCTAATGTACCTACAAAAGCATAAAAACACGTAATAGACACAGAATCGAATACTAACTTACTAGAAATTAAGGTGTAATTTAGACACTAAAATGTGTCTATCAGTGCTTTCGTACGCAACTTGACTCCAAAGTTGAACGTTTTGAGTCTAGAACAACAAGTAGAGTAAAGATTTTAAACAAACATGTAATAACCACAAAGCTAACAAGGAAGGGAAATTCACACAACTCACCAGAGTAAACAACAAAGAAAACACATCTCCAGGGAAAGCCGGGACATCAGAGAGCATGTCGGCTCGGGAGAAAGACCCGAAAAATGAAGAAGTGAGGACCCCAATCGAATTACAGGCAACTCCAGAGAAGGATAGTGAAGATGATCCAGTAGACCCCATAACCAATAAATTCACCACAAGATCCTCCAAGCATGAGTTCACACTCTTACCCTCAAGGTTGGGAAGGTCCACAGTAGTAGCAACAGTTCTACTGTCTTCATTCTCTTCTTCCCCATCACCATCATCAGCATCGTCTACTAAAAAGTCATAGTCCTCCCATTCGGGAAGCATTATTTCAACATTGAGTTTCAGAGACTCATCCGGCTTAGGTAGAGATTCACTAGAGTCAGGGATGCCACTAATTAACAGTGAATCTGGGGGCAACATACTAGGTCGAAATAAAACCTCTTTCACAAAGCTAGTGCCTGAACCAGCACCCTCCAGATTCTCCCTTCTCTCACCAATATCTCTGTCATCAACATTCTCACCATCACCAGACATAGCAATACCCTTCCATTTATTACCGTCAACTTTCTCATCAACAACTTTAACTGTACCATCTCCATTAACACCTTTAACAGAATCATCATCAAAAACAACATCCTTATCTCTACCATCACCATCACCGCTAATAACTTGATTATCACCACTACCATCAACAACTTGATTTCTACTACCTCTAGCACCTCTTGAAATCCTCGGAATAAGACCACCTTCAGGATCATCATCATCATCTTCCTCAATCACAACGAACCTCACCCTCGCGGGTCAGATTCTATTAAGGGACCAAATAGGGGCAAGGTACATGTAATTAAAAGGTTTTCCACCTTAACATCTTCATCTCCGCCTCGAGCAACTCCACTCCTCTTCCGACTCGACTTAGAAAACTACAAAATAATCAAGAAAAATCAACAAGTAGAAACTAGATAACAAGAAGAAAGAGTAGATAACAAAGGTATACCTTTTCTGTATTCACCACCCAAGGTGTATAAGATGCATGATCAGCAAAGCTCTTAGGAGGAGGATGGTTCCCAAAAAGAAAATTTCCATGGATAACCAGCGGGGTTCTATCCCAGATATGATCACCGGTACGTCTCAAGTGCATGTTGGTCGTATGACCCATATCGGGGTCCTAGTCGAGTAGCAGCTTTTCAGCCTTGTTAAGAGGAGGAATATGGCGAGCTGGCCCGAAAGACAACCCAGATAAAGCACCCAAGAAGGGAGTGCAATCTTTATAATTATCCAGAAAGCTCTGAACAATATACTTATGAGAGTCAGCAGGATCGCAAGTAGAATGAAGAGAATATGTACACTTTACCTAACTCCCTCTCTCCCACTCAGCCAGAAATCGTACCAGTTACCATTATACTGTCCCAAGGAACGGGCCAGTTCGATGGGAGACAAGACGTTGTACATAAATGGCCGAGAGGGACTGTAAAGAGGCAGTCTGAGTCCTGCCTCAAGTTGTCCCTTGGTGATAATGGTAGCATTCCACGAATGGGGAAACTCAAGGTACTGCGTGCGATCCAATTGACGTGTTGACCAGCTAATAATGATATATCATAAGCCTGAAGAGCATACTGCTTCTTGAGATAGGCACAAAATTGTTCAGCGGACATCTCAGCGGTTCTAGGGGTAGATTTCTTCTCAGGGTTTCTACAGTCAGAAAAAAGGGTTTCACAATAAGAAAAATCACAATCGACAAAACGTATAGGATGATCAAGGAAAACATGGTAAAGTCTATCACGAGCAACATGAGAAAGATCAACGGCTGGAAATAAAGAATCATGAACATGAAAACTCTTATCAAAGAAGGATACATACTTTTTGTTCGAGGATGAGCGAGGAGGACTGGAGGATGATTTATCTGCCATTTGATTTTTATTGATGACTGATGATCTTGATCTTGGTGATGATTTTTGATAATGAGTACAACCGAGATGATAAGTAGAAGAACAACTTCAACAATAACGTTGGTGATCTAGCAAATAATCAAGGAAGAGAATCAGGAAGGAATGTCAGGGGAGCTTTAATGGCGGATACAAGGAGAGGTTGAAATTGCAGAGAATGTTGAAGAAGAAGTAAATGAGGGAATTTAGTTTATTCTCTTATTTAAAAGAAAAAGGTAGAGGGAAAAAAGAACCGGCGCTTGAAGGTAAAAGGTGAAAAGGGGAGAGAAAATGGAATACGTGGCGGTTACCAAAGGACGTGGAGGCGGGTAGAGGAAAGATGAAATATTTTTTCCCATCGTACCCCTGGTTCAGATGGAAAGAAATGGGTAAAATATAGTGAATAAATATCTGAGGACACATGTAGACATCCTAGATAAGGGGATTATGATACTAAGATGAGAGAGAAGCACCGAAAAAGTATTTTTGGTCTTACACGGTAAAAGAGATATCTACCGTATCAATCTACAATTAGGACGAGTGGAAAATAAAATAAGAAATCAACGGTCAAGTTTGAAAGAGGAGACACAACATTAAATTAGCTTACAGAGCACGCGTGATGTGATCTGAAGCATTTAATGCACCTGACGAGAACCGATGTACACTCTTCGGGTCGTGACCAAATAAAGAACGAGAAGCCACAATCATCTCAGGTTGTGTCCAGAGCAAGTTAAAGATGAAGACTAGCATCTCGAGAGAACCAGAGAAGATTCGGGACATACTCCCGAGCAAACTACAGCAACTCAGATACAAGTATCCAACACTGAAATTTAGTTGTAAGATACCTTTGTCTATAAATACTAAGCTAAGTCAAAGAGAGAAGGCAGGATATTTTTGGGAGAAAATCCTATAACAAGCTTGAGAGAATAATTTGGAGTGTACTTGGTGAGATTGAGTTTATCCCTTTTGTAAGTTCAATCTCTTTCAAATAATATCAATCATTTATCCCCGAGGACGTAGGTAATTATACCAAACCACATATATCTTTTGTGTGATAACTATTATTATGTTCTTAGTCTTAATTATTTATCTTTTACTTGAGAATAAGTGGTTTGATATAGGTAGTTGGATTTTAAACAACTACAGTAGGTACAAAATTAAAATAATGACAATGTGCAAATCATATTATATCCTTCAAAGGACTTTTGAATGATTTATAAAATTGGAGTATTGTTGTAACGAGAAATCTGCAGTTTTATCAGAAAGCGCGTACATTTTTGATCTAACTGCTTTACAACTTTTGATGTTTACAATAAGGTACGATTTACTTGGAAGTTCAACACACTAAATAAAAACTAGTAATCAGTTAATACAATGTCATAAATACAAAGTTTCATGGATAAACTATACACTGTAACTCCATATACTTTAATGTTGTCGAAGCAACTAACGTATATCTTTCCTTTTGATACTTTGATTATTGTATAGTGAACAAGTCACCAATACTAAAGTCGTTGTAACAAACTTAACTTTGTATGTTATGTTTTCAATGAATCAAGACTTGTAAGAAGAGTAGATAGAAATAGAATAAATCAAGTCTTGTAGTTACTAACCTTTAAGTGAATGATGATCTACTCGTTTTGTCTTCGATAGGTCTTCAGGTCTTCGTGAGTAATTAGAAAAAGTCTCAATATTTCTATGTTTTTAGTCTAACCTAACGAAGTTGACTTTACTAATATAATAAAGCGACTCGAATTTTGGAACTAAACTTGATAACCAAACTTGACATACAAACGCTTGGTGGGTTTTATTGAGAAATGATCTAACAGATCCCAAGTAATTGTTTTCTTGGGGACAAAACAAGTTCGTGAACTAGTTTTCATGTTTACGAATTACACTGATCCCAAGCAAACTTAACTTCTCAATATAAAATGATTCTAAATAATGGAAACCGTGTAACATTTGAGAAGTTTTCCTTGTGTTATTACAAAGAAGAATGTTCACCCACATATTTGTCGGTTAAATAACCGTGCACGAAGTTAGACCATGAAATAAACCCATATAACTCGTGAACCATCAAGCAAATATTGGAGTGTATAGAAATATACTCAAAAGTTTATTGTCCGCGCACTGAAAAATCAGTTTAGGTACATGAGCATATTTCAAAGTGTCCAGGAACAAACCCAAAAGTATACCGTTTGCAAACTAAAAAATTAGTTTGTGAATAGAGAACAAATTTGAAAGTGCACGGGAACATCAAGATTTTATACCAGTTCACAAATGAAAATTTTAACTTTGTGAACCAGTTCACGAACTGAAAATAATTCAGTTTGTCAACAAGTTTACGAAATGAAAAATTCAGTTTGTGAACAAGTTTACGAAATGAAAAATTCAGTTTGTGAACTTGGTAATTCTTGATGTTTTTAAGTTTATATTTTGACAGACATAGTTTTTCGGACAATAAATTGTTCTCAACCTCAAAATTGATAAACCTCTGATTCTCTAATGCTGAATTCATGTTTTAGAATTTGTTAAGAACAAGATTGAACTCGAAATTCCTTCTTTGCAAATCATCAATTATAATAATGCCATACGACATTGTCTCATTGGATAGAATGATAGAAATGATGAGTAAATATGATAGTCAATCTTCACATCCCTTTGTTGATGAAGTCCTCACAGATGTATTTGTTGTTATTTAGTCTTCAATCTTCAAGGGTTATTCGGGGAATTATGATACTCAACTACCATGTTTTAATCCTAGTCCGAAACTGACTTTATTAGTAGATTATAAACCAAGATATATTTTGTTAATTTAAATAATTTGACATACCAAAACTTGTGGGTTAACCGAGCGATACTCTAATAGGAAGCTTCATGATGTGAAATTCATGATTTTTCCCTGTTAATCCAATTTGAGGAAGCTTCATGATGCGAATGCATCATCTTGCTACGTTGCTTACTTAAAGATGCAACATTTTCATATGCTGGTTATTTGTGGGCCCATCATGATACAGATGCGTCAATATTATGATGTGATGCTTACCCAAGGATGCATTATGATGCAAGTTCATCATTATGCTACAACGTTTGATCGATCACTTGGCTTTTAGCCTTGTGACTCAAAATAAAAATTATTGGTGTCCGTGTTTGCCTGCCTTTAATTGGCTTTAGTTGCTAGTTTCATTTGAGATAAACTACGATTGTGCTTGATCTATTCATGGTACCGAGGAGAATACGTAGGAAGCCGCATTGCGGATCAACAATGAGGTAACTCATATCATATGTCTTGGTGTATGAGATAAGAGATGATTGTTACCAAGTTGGGTGCTCATAGCAATCATGAAGAGATGATTGCAAATCACCAAAAGTAATCATATCATATGTCTGCGAGATAAACGATGATTATTACCATACTAAGTTGCTTGTATCTTTTATTATTAGAAGATGACACTCCTTTGAGGTAACTCATAACTTCGATGAGGTAGTTGCAGTCTATTTATTGGATGTTCATACTACCTATTGGCAGCCCATTAAGAATGGGGCATGGCCAGAATGAGCAAGATTGGCCAACAATGGAAGAGCCCAGTGACATGATTTCACCCCTAGAATCAGTGTTCCAAAGAGCGAATATCATGGCCCTGACGAACATGGTTCATGTTGGTGCGAGTATGACTCCATAAGAGATGGTTGTAAGCTACATGTGATTTGTACGCTTAGTGATAAACACATTTTTGTATCTAACTTGTCTCAATTTTTTATATTGATAGTGCTCGATTGTGTACTAATAATGTCATTTTATTGTGATATAGGTATTTTTGGAGAATAAATGATGGTGGAAAAATTGGATTAAAAGTGTTAAATGCACCCTCATTTTGGATAAGTGCACCCCTCATAAATGATAAAGGCACCCACCTTCTTTAAATTCAAACTCAACTTTGGCGGGAAATTTCAATTCAAAACAGTGTGAATCTGTGATTGACATTTTTGGATATTTTGAAGTGTTTAAAGGCAAGATTATCCTCTTGCCTAATTTATAGGAGAGTATACACGATTTGGAAGACTCAAATAGAAAGAAAAGCCCACCTTCACGTGAAATACATTTCTCTCTGTTTTATTTCGGGAATCAAATATTGTGTGATTCGGTTTTTCATCTTGTTGTTATTTGGTTAGTTAACAATTGGGAAAACTAGGGAAACAATATCATCCAGACTTGATTACATATATGCCAGGAGTTGTTTAAGGAAAAATCAGAACCGAGTAGGGGAAAAAGAGCCGAGATTTGATTCTCATTAATGGGAGGATATTCACGAGATTTGGAGAGCTATGGATGCTGCAGTATAAATAGGAGTCGATCATAAGACTTGGGGGTGGGGGGGTGGGGGTGGCAGAGGCCAGAAGATCGAGAAAAAGATCCAGAAAAATATGTTACTGCTGTTGTTGAAGAACACGAAGAACAGAGGCTACGACAACAGTTTCTTCAACCTCTCAGCCACGATTTCTTCATCCATTTGCAAGAGATATCTCCGTCTTTGCAACATTTATCTTCAGATATAACGGTTTCTTCAACACATTTGCAACTGATATCTTAGCATCTGCAACGTTTATTTTCAAGCTCTATTGCAACAACTGATCTGTAACGTCCATAAAACGTTGTAGATTTCCTGTTACATTACTTTTAGCTTCTTTTCATCTTTCAAGCACTTTTTGAGCTTTGTACCAATCTTTTGAGGATGTTTTGAGTAAGATGAGCTAAACCCCATCACTGAGGCAAGGAGGAAGCCATTTTTTCATGATTAATTGGTAACTTTTAATAATTCTTTTATGACTTTTGCATTTATTTTTAATTGAAATTACGATTTTTCTTAATTGATTGTTATTTTATTTGATGGTTTATGCTGGTACCTAGATATTTTGATGAGCCATGCTTGTGATTTACAATTGATATTTTATAAATCTACCTTTGGAAAAAATTAGAGTCACTTATTTGAGCTAGAATTGTGAACTATTATTTTTGGAACCAATTAAAAGTGGTTAATGGTCAAATCCATAACCTCAGTATTTGTGAATATTATTTTCATATTTTGTGTATATTTTCTAGTTTATAATTAGTTTTAAATCTAAAATCAATCTTCACAAGTTCGAGAGTTTGAAACCCTTTTCTTACCACTATCACAAAACTATCACTTAGCAAAATAAAGAGGCAAGATGGAACGAGATGGAGTTACGTTTGAAGTATCATGCTTGTAAAATATATTGGGGAAAAGAAAATCGATAAGTATTTTTTTGGTATGAACACATTTTTTGCGAGATTTTACAGCCCAGTTACTCAAGACAGTGGCGCATCGGGAAGTGTTAGCTTGCCGAGTGAGACGCCGGAAGCAAAATATTTTTGATTCCTCACAAATTCTTTGTAAGTTTTTTCAAACATATCTGGCATATTGTTGGACCACAATTGACGAATATGGTACAAAACATTTTTGAAAACAAAATCATGAATGATGATCTCAACAAAATATTTTTTTCCTTTTTCCTAAATCTAAAACACCCAAGTCTCCTTGTAAATTCACACTAATTGGTTTATGCAATACCCTTACAAGTTGATTTTCAAATTGCTAGCAAATGCATTAAGAATTTTACTAGAATAGATTATCTCTCCTTTTACAATCATAGATAGATTTCAAACAACATTGTGGTTGTTCATCAGATTGTCCATTATATAAAATAAAAAGTAAGGAAAAAAACTGGAAATATAGGAGTCAAAATTGACCTGTCAAAACCCTTTGAGAAGTCTGTTTTTGGACTTCTAATACATAATATATGAAGAATTTTCAGCAATTAGGGTATAACCCAATAGTTGGAGTTTATATGAAGGATTTTTAGCAATTAGGGTATAACCCAATGGTTGGAGTCTAGTATAATAACATAGAACTCTCCACATCGACCATGATACGTGTATAACATGGACTTCATAAATAATCCGTGAATTATTCGTTGCCGTAATACGGACACGTTGTGCGTGGAGAGTATTGAACTCCTGACCTCTAGGTTGCTATATTAGACTCCAACCATTAGGCAATACCCTAATTGCTTAAAATTCTTCTTATATTATGGATATATCACAGGCATATCATACTTTATTACGTAATAAGTGCCGAATTAGTATCTCAAAGGCGAATTATACACATATATATTCCTTTCCAAATTACTCCCGAAATACGAACCGTTGTACGGATTTTTGATCGGATTTGACTTTTAGGAATCAGTATAATACTCGTACATTTATCGTTTTGTACGTTTGTTGAATTCCGATTTACTAACTAGGCCCTTGTTTCCATCTTTTTTTCCGCAAACGATTTGCCTACTCTTCACCAAAGCTAACTTGATTAGCTGTAAAAACTTGTTTAACGTAATTGAAAATTAAAGTCTAAATTATGGACAACTAATAAAAATTTCAAAGTCTGGCTCCTAGGTAGGAATTCGGGGTGCGGAGAAAGTTCGGGACAACAGACGTACGAGTATTATTGGTTTTGGTGGAATGTAAATCCGGTCCACTATTCGGTCAACGATTCATAATTCAGTGATAATTTGGAACGACATACGTACATGTATAATTCGTTTTAGATATATAAATTCGGCACACAAAATTCGGCATACATTAACTTGTGAAAAAAACATCTTAAACATAATCTCGTCTTAGGTACTATGATTTTATGATTTAAATGAACTATATACATATATATGCAATATAATCAGAAAATAAAATATAGGTAAATGGTTACACTGGTGTGTGTAAGATTTTTAAAGTAAAAAATGTGATAGAGAATGATAATTTGATGATGGTGTAGTAAAATATTTTACGGATCGTATTTTTTGATAATTCGGAAATATGTATATCATTCGTTTTAGGTTGGACATTCGCAAAACTAACTCGAGATTATAAATATATTGATGATATATACTGATCTGGATGATACAGATTACTTGTTTTTGAGCCGATAACTCCACGCATATTGGGAATTAAAAGTAAAATTGGGATTTATTATTGGTAAGTTTTGGTTTATTAACATTTGTTTGTTTATGGGTTTTAGTTGGGAAAGATTTTGGAGCCTAACAAATTGAAAATTATAAATCCAAAGAGAGTGACAAGAAGGAATTCCGTATGGGATTCCTTAGAACATCCACAGTGGGCCGACTAGACAATCCGACTAAAGAGTAAAAATTATACTCTTTACTCCGCCTGAAACGCAACGGTACGGGAGTCAAATCTGATCGGACGGTTGTCTAAGCTAGCGCCTGGCGTTGGGCGCACGACTAGGTATACGTCTAGTTTTACGGGTGTACGCCTGTGGAAATGCTTGGGTGGGGCGAACGCATGATAAACGCTCGATGGGAGGTGTTACCCAAATGAACGCATGATGATAGACGCACCCCTAGATGCACGCCCCAGAGACAGGCGTTCTCTTAGCCAAACGCCTGATAGGGCGGTATCATAGTCACCCACCCGGTCATTTTTCTACACGTGCAGCTGGTTCGTGTTTGGGTTAGGACAGCCGCACGCTTATCCATCCGCTTGATTCATCAGGCGCATCCCTAGCCGAACGCGCGTCTCACCAGGAAGACGGATGGGTGAACGCCTGATAGGGCAGACCAATATATGTTCATCTTGATTATCTTCTCCTCCCCAAACCACCATTTTTCTCCTGAACACTTCCAACAACACAGCAGAACTCCGCCCACCACACCAATTTGTGAAAACCGAATTCTCCCAAATCAACTCAAATCTAGCTCAGCGTCTTATCAAATTTGCAAAGGCTCGTATATTTGATACTAACTATTTAAAGTTAGGAAAATTTCAAAGGAAGGTAATAACCTCAAACTTTACTATAAATTTTAATGAATTTTATAGGTTTACATTATTATTTATTATGTTGTTTTATTTATTAAATCTGTATATATGTTTAAATATTAATGATATGATTATGAAATAGACAAATTAGGTTTTAGAAATTGTAATTTTGGAATTGGGTATAATTCTAGGGTTTATGGAACATGTAAATTGGGTATAAAAATTGATGAGAATTTGTTGAATTGAAGTTAAAATTAATTAAGTAGTTGGTTAATTTGAGTTGGGTTGTGGATAATTTTATGATTAATTGATTTGATATGACTGTTTATAAAATTTGGGAACATAATTATGTTTTGTTGCCACCCATTATGCTCAACTGAATCAATCTATGATAGGTTTTTGTTTGCAAAATCATGAAATTGTCTATGAACAGATCATAAAGGTTTACTGTTTAACAGTTTGAGAGATGGATACCAAAAAAATCGAAATCAAACTCCTTCTTTTTCTTCTTATTTAGCCGTAAACTTTAACTCCATCTTTTCTCTCTTCATCGAATGTTCTTCTTTGTTGATTCTCAGAAAACTTCACACAGATTCTGAAGATGAACATGAATAAAATTACAAGATCGGGACAAATTGGTTTGAATCCAGCATCAACTGAATATGGAAGTGGTGTAGTTGTCGATCCACAAATCGTTGTTGATTTGGTGAATGAAGAAGTTCAATCACCAGTGATTGATAACAAAATTTCTGCTATAAGGAATCGAGCAAATTTGCTGGTCAGGGTGTTGACCCGTTCGATTGACGCTGGGGAGTTGATGAGTGTTGAAAAACAAAGAGCAGTTCTACAAGTGCTTAAAGAGATAGCAAAACCTGACGAACGAAGGTGTATGACGAGGAGGCCTGAATGTTTAGCATCATTTTGCGGGGATATTGAAGAGAATGTTGGTCGCCCCACATGAATGAATTATGGACTTTGTTCTACCTTAATGTTTTTATCTTTTAGATAAGACTTTGTCGTAGCGTTATTGGTTATGGTGTTGAACCTTATTAGTACTTTTATTATGAATATGAATCTCTTAATTTAGCTTGAATGAGTTGCTTGTAGTTTGTTTTTCTTTTTTATTTAGGAGAAGAGTAGATATGTGAAGGAATGTGTGCTTGGTAGTTTTTTTCATCTAAATGACTTAATTACTCGAAATTTAAAGTTTTAAGTAATTCAAGGAAAATGTACATTGGAAGTTCATTAACATTAAAGATAACACTATTAATTCAAAACTAAACTGAAAATAACACTATTAGTTCATAAAAGTAGAAACTGAAATTGCCAATCCATTAGTAATCCAAATAATTAAGGTTTCAGCTAATCCGAGAATGCTTTAAGCTTGACTTCTCCTTCTCTGCAAAATGTCTGCCTTCCTAAGTTCGATGTACTCTTTAATTACGGCATCCAACCCGGAGACATCCATCATCATTATGCGAAACTCGTCATCTTCTTCTTTCTTTGCGTCAAGTTTTTCTTTCCTAGCTTGTTTTGCTGTAAACTTTACCGAAGACTCAGCTAGTTTTGCTGTAAACTCGGATTCTTTCTACGCCATCTTCATTTTTGTTTGTTCTGTATATTTGGTGTTGAAGTTTTGTTGCTCTTTAATAATTATTTCCATCATTTCATGTTGGCCACTGGATTTTGCTCTCCCTGTTTTCTTCTGTTGTTTCACCTCTTTTTTTTCTTCCCATATGACGGTTTATGTGTTAGGTATATCTCCTATTTCTTCATCTCCGCTGGAATTGTCTTGGCTTGTTTCCTGTCTTTCCGGTTTTCTTCGCCGCTTTCAGAATCTTCCTCAGCTTGTGACAAATCGAAAACAACTGTCGATCGTCGTGAATATTTTATATTTTCTAACATAATTGCGTAGCACTCTTCATGCTTAAATATTTTGCCACCATTAGCTTCCTTGAAAAGCTTCCTTACTTCTTCAATCTGTTATTTTTTTAAAAAAGTTTAGTGGAGGATATACAATTCAAAACAATAATGTACGCGTCAAAATTAAATGGGTACTTACCTTTGTTTCGGGGCCCCATCCAGTATGGTGTTCACGTTCCACTTTCGCCTCTTTTGCAGAGTAAGTGCCACATCTTTACTTATTCCCTGAAATCGTTTCTGAATGAAGGTCCAAGTACGCCCCGGCATTGTAGGTATGACTTCTTTCATCCCGTTTAATATGCGAGACCATAATCTTTCTTCTGATTGATCAGAACCAACACTACAATCTTGATATATTGATAAATGAATTCTACACATCGTTACATCTTCAAATGTAGTAAAATTTGGACCTCGTGGTTTTGATGCCATAATTCTAACCGATTTGGAAGACAAATATATGAAAAAGACCAAAGTTTTTCTCGTATACAAATGAAATAACAATGGGTTAGTAGTATGAAAATGGATTAGTAGTGATGCTCAATCAACCAATCCATCCATTTATAGGTATACCAAAATATAGCCGTTGCAACCGTAAGATATCAACGATAACAAATCTCAACGGCTATCTCAACGGTTAGAATAATAGGCGTTCGCTTAGAATAACGTCCCACACACAGGCGGCCGATTAGACGAATGCCCCACAATCAGGCGATCCCTTAGGCGAACGCCTACAACATGCGTTGTCTTAGGAAGACGCCCAACACAAGCGTTATTCCAGCCGAACGCTTGTTACCAGGTGTGCTTCTGACGTTACGCTTGATTGGGCGTTCTCTTGGGTAAACGCCTGATGGGGGCGAGTTTTGGTTCACGCCCGTCTGATGAGACGTACGTCTAGTTAAACGCCTGACACCAGACGGAGAGACAGCGTACCGTCTGGAACGAGACGCACGGCTAGGATAACGCTCCACTATATTTATTATACTTGGGTTTGATCCAGTTCTGGGATCATATTTGATTCCAAACAGTAAAAACTCCAGACCACAACTCATTTTTACTCGTCCACTATGGTTGGATTTAGACGGATCAAAGATTAATTTTGGTTTGGTCCGTCTTTTACTCCCGCCACCGTGGGTGCTCTTATTGTCCTCCTGGTGGTTTTGAGCATTCAGCTTCCTGAAGGTGCATCTTTCTACATTTCAAGGTGAAAGTGGAAGAATGTTCCATTTTACTTACATATCCAGTCTCCATCCAATCATGCCGGCCGGATGATTGTGTTTGATCTATTGTAGAAATAATGTTATTCATTGTTATGCTTGATTTTGGTTCGCTTTCAGAAAAAGTTTCTGCAAACCCACACAAAAAAGTGAGAATCTGACACTCACTGTTTGATGAAATGCTTCAAAGAAACATGTTTCTGTTCATTATCATGTGCTTCTTCACATTTTTATACTTGTTTGCTTGAATCATTATCATTTGATTCATTTCCTTGTTTATATTCTTAGTATTAAACATTTTCACTAATAGACTGTTTTGGATGAGTTGTTGTTGTTCATGGTTTCGAGAGGCAAAACCTGAGCCAAATTACTTTCGGAGATATCAGCGGGTTACATAAAGGGTTATCAATGTTATAGCTCAAAGTTGGAAAAGGGTTACCAATGATACTTAGAAAAGGGGGCTAAAGACTATCCAGTCAAGATTATGATTCCTATTGCTGAAGATGTTATTATTAACAGAGCACGTTTTTTACTCTCCTCAGACATTACCCTATCAAGGCCTGTAAGTAAGTCATAAACCAATTGATGAACAAATTCTGGTTAATGTGTCTTGTAATTTACATTATTGATCAGAAGCTTAATACTTTGGAGTACTAGAAATAATTTTTTAGTGTTAGTTTGTTTTCTTTCAAGTTGAAAATTCTTTAGATATTTAAGATAAAAATAGCTGAAAAGCTACCAAACCCTGACGTAATTGAATAAACTTGGGTCCGCACTAGCAAAGCAGTTCTGAATTCATCGTTTTATACCATCATCCCCTGATTACATAGCAGTCTATATTAGGGTTTAACTTGCCTGATGCATAATTGTTATTCTCTGATAGTTACAATTTGGGTAAGTACTACGTATTGGAGGTACTAATTTGGGGTAAATAGATTGTGGTTGGCATACATAATCTGTTAGGAATGCCTTTCTATGTCCTGTCTTTGTTTCTCATGTGAAAAGTCTTGCAGGTTTTGCCCTGAATTATTCATAGGGAAAGAAGGGTATCTTATTAAAACATGCCATGGCTACAGGCGTCATATTAAGGACCAGGTTCATCACTGGGTTAATGGTGCCCTTAATGATGTTATTGTTCCTGTTGAGGCCTTTCATCTGAACAAGTTCCCAGATATAATTAAACATGATCAGAGATTTGATTTTGATCACATCCCTGCAGTACTTGAGCTATGTTCTCAGGCAGGCGCCTACATCTTTGATCAAACTTTACACTCCATTGATAAAGATAGTTTTGCTTCTGATGTGTCTACTCCCCCTTAGAGCTTACTTATTTGACAGTTCAAACTTAAAGGCATGGGAGGATATGAGATAAGGAGTACGAAAGTTGTTGTTGGTTTATCCTGCTTAAGTTTTAAAAGTTTTGTGACGAAGTTCATGTTGGATCATCTGGGCATAAGGCTGGGTTTTGTGGGGTGTTCAAATATGAAACTTGGAGAGGAACCCATTTTTGGAAGACAACACGGGTTGACGTTTGGTTCCTCAGAAGACTGTATGGCGGTGGCGGAATCAAGATCCACTTGTATAATAAGATAAGGGGGGAAATTTTTATGGGCATGCTCCTGCAGTTGTTGAGTTATGCATTCAGGCTGGAGCACATGCCCTGAGCAAGTACATGTGTATAGTGAAAGCAAATGGTTCGTCTCCAGCCCTTCATTAATCTTGGGATTGTCTCTCTGGTAGCAACAAAAATTCTGTCCTCCAAACAGAATCACAGATTACTTGATTAGGAACTTCTTGAAGTCAGAGGTTTCTAATGTCTATGGTCAACTTCATGGAGCTGACTTGACTTATTCAGGTGTGGATTAGCAACTGCCGACTGAGTTTATCTCAGGAGAGTTCCCTGGTATGTCTTACTAACTCAACTGTATTTACCAATAACAAGCCATTAAATCATTCTTTCTATCAAAAGCCATGAAATCGTTCTTTCACTTTGCTTGCTTATAAAAGCTATCTAGTTATAGGATATCTGAATATAGTACTGCTAAACTGGAGGTATATCATCGAGAACAGCATTAAATTACTGATTATAATTTGTTATTACTTAAATGTCTCTCTAGTCTCTAGTGAAGACTCAACTAATCGATTACCCACTGCCAGTTTCATCTCATCAACTATCAATGCTCAGTCGAGAAACACTTCAACTATAGAATCATTAGAAACATAATGCACTGGTATATTGTAAATGTCTTCCACTTCTATATGACGTTGGTAGAGTTTCATGCCAGCAATAGGCATGCTCATAGCACAGTAAATGATGAACTTTCAATTGAGCAACAGTAACTGTGCCGTGTATCTATGCAGTATGTTGCTGTAGCAGAGCATAAATTATGGCTTGAATTTTATATTTCTGTCCTGGTTTATGTACAGGTGCAACTCTGATGCTTGAAGATGTTCCATTTTTAAGTTAAAAAAATTGGATTCCTAATCGTTTCTTAACTCTAATTTGTTCAGCCATAAACTTTGTCTACCAACCTTTCCACCTGTTAACTTCTTAAACTTCTTCTTCACTTGAAGATATGTGTCAGTAGACAATACTTCCAGTGGATAGTTATGAAACGCATCTGCTTCGATAGTTATTCTAACCTTCATTAGCAGAACCCATTGCAACTTCAGATCCTTCAATTTATATAAATAACTTTATTGGAGTGAATTGAAATGAGATAGTATTTATATCAGGTTTTATATATGATAAGAGAGTCCATGCTGGTGTTCATTGGCCATTTCCCCCAATCTTTGTGAGATTTGCCTGATTCCAGGTCATGGACACTCTTAGTGTCAAATCTACCTACTTATCTCTCTTATCCATCCCTCTAGACGCATCAACTCCTCCTTTTCCCACATAAATCCATTTGGAATTTGCATGTTCCACCAAAGGTCTGCCTATTCTACTGGACTGCAGTACTCGACAAAATCTCCACTCAAGACTCTCTTCAGCGTAGATGTTTCAATCTCACAAGCTGATGCCCCTTGTGCAAATCTGAGTGTGAATCTTCACAGTACCTTTTACTGTCCTGCCAATTCATTCGAAAGGTATGGTCTCTAATTCTCCCAAACCACATCTCGTGGAATCCACCACCATCAATTCTTCATCTAGCTCATCTTGGTCATCTAATGTCATTCATGGTCCGGCAAAAGAAATTTGGGACATGGTTTCTGTGGCTATTTTATGGGCTATTTGGGTCGAGCGAAACAAGAGTATCTTCAAGGAAAAGTATAATTCTCATTTCCAGATTAGTATGGAGGTCAAAGTTTCCATTCTGGCCTGGAGCTCTACCTTTAAAAGGAACTTCAACTTCAGACTGGATTGGTGCATCTTCTCCTGGGAAAGTATGCTCCACTAACACCAATTGTTGTCTGTTGTTTTTAACTTTGAACTGAACATTGTCTATTTTTTCTCCTCTCTTTAATAAATTTCTGCTTTGTCGATAAAAAAAAAAGAAAACAGAGTCATGCAAAAAGGGATTATAACTTCATTGTTCGACTGTTATTATGATGATAGTCAATATCCAGATTTGCTTATTCTGTAACACATCGCTTTTTCTCTTCATTTGTTCAAATGTATGCTGAAAACTATTCTGAATCTTATCTGTTTTTTCACAAGCATTTGCAAGTTGTATAACGGGTAATATTTGTTGCTATTACTTACTCCGATATAGAATCATTGATTAGAGCTGCCAATTGATAGAAATAAAAGAATGAAGTGAATGTATAACATGTCCAGGAGTGGTGATGAGCACAATACTGGCATCATCTCCTACTACTTGTAGAATTTGTACATCATTTTGGTAGAATCTACACCGTCCAATTTCAACGGCTGTACTAGAATCTAACCAATGGTTTCTTCCATTGATTGTGTTGGTACTAGAAAAAAATATTTGTCATTGTACGAGGTACAGATATGATAATATAAAGATGTGGTAAGGCATCAACATCAGCATGACAGTGACGGCCAGTCAGAACACCATCATCACAGAGAATCTGCTCTGTATGCTGCAAAAGGAATACAGCCACCCGTACACCACTTACATGGCCCCTGTTTTAATGGCTGAATCTATATATAGTATGTATTGGTAGGTCACTTTAATGGTTTTTAACCACTTAAAAAGCCATGTAAAGTAGTAGTTGTACCCTTTAAAGTTACAGTAGCTATACAAAGCATCATCCACTGAACTTAGATATTAGTGGCACTGACATTGTTACTACTCTTAGTAGTTTCACTTTCTTCTTCTTCTTCTTCTTCTTCTTCTTCTTCTTCTTCTTCATTTTTCCTGTGAGCTTTGACTAAACAACCTTGATTGTAGACATAAACAAGAAAATGGGTGCTCAGCAAAATTACAGTAGACCCTCGTTTTTCAAGGTGATGATGGGAGATTTCCGGAAAAAGCTTGTAAGTTGCTCACATTTTTCTTCTGTTCTAACATGTTCCATTTTTCCACATTTTTGAAAATGGGTTTGTTTTATTTTTCTTCATTTTCTCAGTAATTTTAATCGGGTTTCATTTTTATTAACTATTTACAGAAATAAAAACCAAAAAAGTTGGATCAAGAAGAAGAATATAATGTTGAGTTAATTTATTTATTTTAGTTGATGTGAACTAAACATGGACCTCCATTTTTAGTTTAGCCCAAAAAGAAGAAGGACAAGTGAAACCCTGTTCTGATTTCCCATTATTTATCAAGGAAAAATTGTTTCTTTGAAGATGGTGAGGGTTAGACGAGATAACTTGTGGTTGCATTAATTGTTGATTGAATACCTGAATTTGTTTATGTTTATGACTCAATTATGCAGAAGCTACCAAATAATTTCATTGGGAACTTTAACGGGATGATACCCTATGATTCGATCCTTCGAAGTCCATACGGATGTTGGAATGTGAAGGTTAGAGAAGAAGAAGATGGTGGTTTATCTTTCCAGAAAGGGTGGCCTGATTTTGTTAAATCACATTGTTTAGGCCAGGGGGATTTTGTTACTATGAAGTATATCGGTAATTCAGTGTTTGTTGTTAAGTTGTATGGTAGAAATGGATGCGAAAAGGCATTGTTTTCTACAAGTAGCAATGGCATAAAATCGAGTCCCCCAAGGAAGAGGAAAGAATGTGGAGAAACAAGTAAGGGAAAATTCACTGATTATGGTTCCGAGTTTGATCAGCATAAGTATCGTGTAGACGATATTGGAAGAGATTCGCTTTGTCCTGACAAAGAGAAATGTGAGTTATTCTTGCATTATATGCACATTCGTCTCTTTATAAATATTTATAGGCTCAGGCGATTAGCATAATCCTATCTATCTAACAGTGTGCACATGTTGCCTATGTGTTATGTGTAGGTGGATTGTTTAAATGCAATGCACTGAAGAGAAAATCAACTGTCATTGAGGGAAGGGCAAGGGTAAATCAAGCAGAGTGTTCGCGTAAAGGGAAGCCATATTTTCTGGTTTTTTGGACAGAGAACAAGAAATATCAAATGGTGAGATTTCTTATACCATTTTTCTCATGTTGCAACTAACTGAATGTACCATGTTGTTCATCGTGGTGTTAATGTAGTTTCTTATAGTTAGTGTCTTAGTGATCTATGGATTCTACTACAATTGAGTTTGGTTGTATATTGATGGTTTATGTCTCTTGCAGGAGATTCCCCAAAAGGTTGTAAGAAAAATAGGAAAGACATTGTCTGATATTGTCGCTCTGAAAAGCGCTGATGGAAGACTTTGGAATGTGGAATTGAAGAGATCTGGAGGCAAGGTTTGGTTTTACAAAGGCTGGAAGGAATTCACAGAACATCACTCTTTGAGGAATGGTTATGTTTTGGGAATCAGATACAATGGGAATTCACAATTCTGTGTGCGTATTTCCAATTTTATGGATGAGTCTGAAAACCAAGGAGAGTCTAATCCTAAGAAAATGTGCCGGTTGAACGAAAGGGAAGAAGATGATGATGTGATATGGTTAAACACACCTCTATCTCGAAAAAGAGCACAGTTTTCAGTTCCTTCTGGTCTCGATACCCCCATGCAGATCAACAAAAATAAGGGTGCGACGTCTTTGGTTTCGGATGAAACCAGGTCACCGTGTTTAGGAAATGAAAGAAATCCATCAGGTGAACATCTACCGGTTGTTAAAGAAGAAGAGAGTGAAGACACGTCCGATTCACCTGAGGTCTCAAAACTTTTCCACAAATTATCAAGGAGAACTGTTAAAGAAAAAGTGGCTGAAGTAACCAAGTCATTCAAGTCTCAGACCCAATTTCCTTTCTTTGCAGTTTGTATACGAGATACATATCTAACTAGTGGATATCTGGTGAGAGATCTTGACCTAAAAACTTCACTCTTTAGTATCATTATTGTTCTTTCTCTTTTTTGTCTGGAAAAGGAATTTTATATGCTAAGCTAACAATTATGCATTAAGTTCATACAAACCGTCACGTGGATGATGTACCCAAGTTTTAGGATATCTACAATGCACAGCATAGATAGAGTTCAGGATATCTAAAATGCACAGCATAGATAGAGTTCCAGGTTTGTTATAATTGTGAGAAAAAGTTTACGATACAAAATGGGGTTTTTTTAATTCGCATTTAACACTAGTAAGATCGGCAGTGCTGATGGCATTGATAGTTCTCCACTAGCTCCACAAGAAATGACATTATCTAGATCTAACTCTGCTGCCGTTTGCTAAAACCTTTTAGTTATGTTTCTTGCCTTCAGCGGATTCGGTCATGTCCATTGTAGTTGCCTGCAGCATCAAAGATGGTTATTCCACATCATGTGAGTTCTTCACTGGGATGTGTCGTGGCATGAAAATAAAAGAGGGAACCTATAAGTATCTCTACTAACACGAAGCGTGCCATGTAATGTGCCCATAATTGAAGTGTTAACACGAGTTGCAGTTCTATCTTGTTGCTTTTCGACTTTGGCTTGAGATTTATGAGGGTGCTAATGAATGTTCTGCGCATTTTAGAACTAACTTTCCGAATGCATTGTTGCACCTACTCTTTGTAATATGCCAGACTTGTGGCAGCCTTTTGAATATTGTTTATTCTCCCTTTCTTTTGTTTTTGTTTTGATAGGGTTACTTGAGTGAAACCATGATAATATCCAAACCTCAAACGCTAGCTAACTGTTGTATCATGGTCTTATCTGTTGATCAGTAGCAAACTCAATAGCTCGAGCATAAGGTCACTTGACCAGTAAATGGGGTTGGATTCTCAACATCTGTAAGACACATAGGACATGGTTTGGTCTCTGTTTAGATGTATTTTGCAAGGTTTCCTCTTACTGAAAGAACATCATCCATACACAAACGTACCTGTGATTCTCCATGTTGTGTCAGTCTTTACCGAAGATTATTTTCATACTCTAATCTATTAGTTAATTGAAGAAGTATATTCCAGCAATCATTAGATTAATTGGTTGATGAGATCTGCCACAGTTCTGTATTGATAGGGAGTTTCGACATGTTCTAATGTTCAGCTCTATCCACAATTCAAATATGTTTCCATATGTCAGCTTTCTTTTCATTTGTTTTGCTCCCTATGCTGTTATTGCTTCACTATCTGAAGCCCTATCGTTCGGACACAAGCTAGCTTAATCCACATACCATACATATTACATAATTTGTTTGAATAAGCAAATTCTTTAAATCTTTTTCTAGATTATTGAGAATATTTCGTAACTTATGATTATCTCGGATTAGTACCTTCAAGTTCAGGTCCTTAGTCCATTCCAGAATTGCTAAAATTGTATTTTCGCAGACATCTAAAAGGCTAACTGGAGTTGCCTCAGAGCTGTCATTGGGGTACGGACACAACCTGTGGATCTGGGGTAGCTAGGAATCATCCCCATCAGTTATTAGTTCAATACTCTCTCGTATGTGAAGCTAAAATATAGGATGGTATAAAGAGATACTCAAGATAGAACTTAGTAATTGTCTTAAATCTAGAAGACTAGAACAATAGCTTATTGTCACCACTGGAATGACGGTCTACTACCACAGTAGTTCTTGCCCGCTAATAATGGTTACTCGTCGGAATTTGCAGTTACACCAGAAGAACTTCGGTTTAGGAAAATGAAGTAATATACAAAAACAAATACAACTAGTTTCCCATCTGTTTATGTGGTGTACGTGTAAATGAATTTTTTTTCTACTTGTGCAGTATATTCCAAACAGCTTCGCCAAGAAACATCTACCGCAGGCCATAAAGACTGTTGTGGTTCGAAATTCAGAGGATAGAGTGTGGACACTTCAATACTGGATCAGAGATTGTGGAGCGCAGATATCTACCGGTTGGACTTCTCTTAGACGAGATTTAGGTCTGACAGAAGGTGATATTTGTGTGTTTGAGCTGCTTAAGAAAAAAGATACAGAAATGAGAGTTTCTGTTTTCAGGGAGATTGACAATCTGCTCACCAGGATATGATTGGGGTACAAAAAGGCGTCGTGCTTATGTGTTATTTTATTCTATGGAATTACTAATGTATGGTAATTTCAACTCCTGTCATGATTTAGCTATTAATCCCAACATTGTATCGTATCTCATCAAATTCAGCTGAAAATTTAACTCCCAGTAACTTGTGCGGGAGTTATGCCTGTTGCTGCTTGGATCTATATGCTATAATTGATTCGACGTCATTTTTCTGTATGTGTTATGAGTACATCTTTGCTTAATAGCTCTTGATTATAACCTCCACTAAGTCATTTTTCTGTATGTGTTGACATGAACGTCTCATCAACAACCCCAAGTTGCCGCCGTGAACAGTAAAAGATGGTCACTATGTATATTGCCAATGAGAACTTAACAACAGACAACAGCAAAAAACTACAGATTAAAACAAGCATGAGAGGAAATCATGTGAAGCATTGTTACAAAGGCTTTTTGGAATTTTCTAGGATCTAATGAGTGGTTTGAAAGGATAAGCATCTTCTCATTTTGTTTTCTTTATGAGTAGGTTTCACCATAATTTTGTATGATTTAAAGGTAGTTGTTGTGGCACACTCCTAGTAGCAACACACAACACTTCAATCATTCATTAAACAAATTTCTCCCAACTCTTCTTCCTTAAATTTGTGTTGGACATCAATGGATAAGATACAACACAAGTATGTTGATGCAAGAGGTCTTAAGCTTCATATAGCTGAAATTGGAACTGGTGACAAAGTGGTGGTTTTCTTACATGGATTTCCTGAAATTTGGTATTCATGGAGATACCAAATGATTGCAGTAGCAAATGCAGGATATCGAGCAATTGCTCCTGATGTTAGAGGCTATGGGTTGTCAGAAATTCCACAAGAACCTGAAAATTCTACCTTCCTTGAACTTGTCCATGATCTAGCCGCCATCTTCGATTCCTTAGCCATCTCAAAGGTTCACATAGGGTGTTTTTTTTTTTTAAAATAAAAATTCTTAATACCAGATTAGGCCTGTATGTAGATTCTTGATTTAACTTTGTTTTTGGTTTTGGTTTATCTGGAACAGGCTTATGTAATTGGGAAAGATTTTGGAGCCCTGACAGCTTACCAGTTTGCAGTTTTACACCCAGAGAGAGTGACAGGACTTGTAACATGTGGGATTCCTTATGTTGCTCCAGGTGTTTTTGAAGAGCTAATCAGTCTGGTTCCTGAAGGTTTCTACATTTCTAGATGGAAGGTAATTTTAGTTTTTTTAGCCTTGTGATGATTTACCAACAAATAAGGAAGCAAGCTGCCAAGCAATGATATTGGTGATTTGTGTGTAAATGCAGAAGCCTGTGGGAAGAGCTGAAGCGGATTTTGGACGTCTTGAAGTTAAGAATGTAGTACGGAACATTTACGTGCTCTTCTCTAGGAGCGAATTACCTATAGCAGAGGAAGATAAGGAGGTCATGGACTTGGTAGATGAGTCTCATCCTCTGCCACCCTGGTTCACTGAAGAAGATCTTTCAGCTTATGCTACTCTTTATGAAAAATCTGGTTTTCGTACTGCGCTGCAAGTTCCATACAGGTAAAGGAGGACTTGAGTTGAGTTAGCACACCTATCAGTGAGGTCTTGATAAATGTAGAAATCATCTCATGCTCATATGCTGTCGTAGTGTTAGCTAATATCATGTGTATTATATGTAGGTCACTTGCAGAGGGCTTTCCTATAAGCAATCCGATTATAAAAACTCCGGCGCTATTGATCATGGGTGGGAAAGACTACGTTCTGAAACTTCCAGGAATGGAAGGGTATATAGCAAGCGGAGCAGTGAAGGAACATGTGCCTGATTTGGAGATCAAGTTTTTACCAGAAGGAAGTCATTTTGTTCAGGAGCAAGACCCGGACGAGGTGAATGAGCTCATCATCACCTTCCTTGTAAAATACGTATGATCTGGATACCAAATAGTGTTGTATGAAACCTTCAAGAGCTTCTGCCTATGCTTTCACAAGTAATACGCCTCTTTTTCGTAGTTAATGTGTGATGTAATAACTCTTAAGTCATTGCATATAATGCAAGTGATTTGGTGATGTTTTTATCAGTGGAGTCGCGGGGTTTCTTTGTAATGGTTTGTCTATCTAGGAATGTACAAGTGTATTGAGGTTCAACTATAAGTAGCTGATGACTTTGATGGATGAATTGAATCGAATTCAGAAATTTAACTAGTACTTTGCTTTCTGGTATTAAAATGGAATTAATATGATGCACAACGTTCCTGGAATTGAAAAGACAAGCCCAATTCTGGTTTCGGTTCAATCTGCAACATCAAAAACCAGCATTTTCGAGTGGAATTCATAAAATGTGCAGCAAGTAATTGCTTTCGAGCTGTGTACATGGAATTAGAAAGGTGCACGTAAAACAAACTCAAGCTCTGCATTTAGTTTGCTGGATCCCAAACAAGTTTACCAAAACATAAATACATATTATTGAAAACGGTAAGCTGAATTCTTTGTCAAGAATATTCGACTGCAGGGACAATTAGACTCATCAAGATGTAAATTATAATCCTACCTACAACTATATTATATCGGCTATATCGACCGCCTGAATATTGCAGAACCTTCTTTTACAGATAATAGTTGAAACTGCAACACGATTGATGCAGAAACCAGACTGAAACTAGTACTCACCTATGTTTTGAAGATAAAGGATGCACGAAATATTCAACATCTTACTCTTACTCGGTTTTACTTCAATTGATTGTAATATGCATCATTGGTTATGCATTACTCCGCAGGAACTTCTGTTCCAAGTATGCCTTCCCTGCTTAACCGGTGGCGTGAACATTCCAGACACAAAGCAAATCAAAACAGCAACAAAGAAACCAGCTATCACTCCGACTGCAAATGTTGGCCCAAAAGTTGACACATTGCTTTCTTCCTTGTCACTGCCTGAGGGGGTACTTTTCTTAGGTTCACTGTAAGATGTAGGATCAATATTACGCCTCAAATCTTGGAGACCAAGGTTTCCTTCGAAACTTGAATAAGGGAAAGTTGAGAACTGTCCACCGGAAGGAACTTCCCCAACCAAGTCATTGTATGCTACGCTAAACCGTGATAAAAAGTTCAGAGATATCAGTGAAGGAGGTATGATCCCTGATAAATTATTGTAGGACAAATCCAATGCTTCTAAGCTTGCCATACCTGAGAGTTCATGTGGAATAGGTCCTTCGAGATGATTTGACTGTAAATACAACAAATGGAGTTTCTTCAGGTTCCCAAACTCTGGCAGTACTTGTCCACTGAGCATGTTGTAGCTCAGGTCTAAAGTTGGTGGAAAACTCACAATTTGATTATATTGCATTCCGCTCATAGAGGGGTTCCGTTTGAAGAAAAGTGGAGCAAGAAGGGGATTTCCAAATGATATATTGCCGTTGATGAGGCTCGGCATTTTGGTCAAGTCTTTTGGGATCTCTCCAGAAAGAGAATTCCTCGACAAGTCTATGTAAAATAGAGATTCTAGTTGGCTGAACCAGTCTGGAATAGTTCCAACTAAGCGATTCCATGATAAATCTAAGAGTTGCAATTTGGTGTTGCTGCTCAGCCAATACGGAATTGAACCTGTGAGCCTGCAACCTGGAATTATAAGAGCCTGCAGGCTTTTGAACTGAAAATTTGTATCTGGGATCTCCTCCGCCGGCTCACCATGGAAGTTGGTTGAAAGAACTAGTGTGGTTAGGCTCTTGCAATGTTGAAGAGCCTCAAGAGTAGCCGATAAATCACGAAGGGTGTTATTGGAGAGGGAGAGGAAAGAGAGAGCATGTAGATCCTTAAAGCTATTAGGAACTGTGGAGTTAATGTAGTTCCTAGCAAGACTTAGAAGTCTTAATTCTCGACAAGAAGATAGAGTATCTGGAATTGGTCCATGAAGCTGATTCGAACCGAGAGTCAGGTACCTTAAATCTACCATATTTGACCAATTAAAATGCAAGGATCCATTAAAAGAATTGTTCTGAAGATTCAAGAACTGAATTGTTGTGGAGTTCAACAAGGAAGTTGGCAGAGGACCAGACAGAATGTTAGAATGAGCATACAAATACTCCAGCTTGCGTAGGCTCTCAAATACATTTGGGAGAGTTGAGAACCTATTCTCGGATATATCTAACTGTACAAGGCTAGAGAGATTAGCAACTCCAATCAGTGGCCCAGTGAGGCTATTATCCTGAATATATAATGTGTTCAACTGTTTTAGCATCCATAAATCATCTGGTAGAATCCCTGAGAAATAGTTGGAATCAAGGGAAAGATGTTGCAATGAAGTGCAATTCCCCAACCCAGCTAGAAATGCTCCAGTAAAGTAGTTTACCGAGAGTTTTAGTACTCTCATACGGGTTGAATTTGCACAGATAGTTGTATCAAGTGTACCCTCAAGAAAATTCTGCGAGACATCAAAATACCTTATCGACGGTAGATTAATATCAGCTGTTATTTTACCACTAAAATGATTATCACTCAAATCTAAGACTTCAAGGTTCTGCAAACTGAACAATTTATCTGGCAACATACCTGTAAAGGAATTGTGCGAGAGATTTAAATATTGTAGCTGGTGTAATCCAGCCAGTGTGTCGGATAAATTTCCGCTTAATCTTTTATTTCCCAGCTCCAGACCCACAACCCTTTTGTCCCATACACCAGAACCATTCAATCCCAACCTGATAGAAGACTCGCATAGAACGCCAACCCAATTACAGCAGTCTGAATTCTGACACCATGCATTAATACGAGATCCCAAACCATTCGTGAAATCATTTAAAGCTTTCAGGTCTTCAGAATTGCAATTCAGGTTTTGAGAATTCAAGACCTGAACATGAATGCAAATGACCAAAAAGGCAAACAACTTGCAAAATTCTGCGACACCCATATCATAAACCTCGGGACATCATACACAAAAGAGATTAGTCTAGAGGAGGAGAAATGAACTCAAGAATACTTGCATTATTCAATTTGTCATTCTCTGGTACACAAGATGGAAATTTCACCCAACGACCTGAAGTATAACTAACTCCATTGACTCGGTTAGTTTATTAGTGAAGTCGACATCTACTGTGGTCAACTTTATGCTCACAGAACACCACTTGCTCAGTTAATTCAAGTATAGCGTTTAAATAATAAAAATAGTAGGTGTAGTGGATAAATATCCGAAGACACATGTAGACATCCTAGATAAAAGGATTATGATACTAAGATGGGAGCGAAGCATAGGAAAAGTTTTCTTGGTTTTACACGTTAAAAGAGATATCTACCACATCAATCTACAATTAGAACGCATAGAAAATAACCGAAGAAATCAACGGCTAAATTTGAAAGAGGAAACAGAGCATTAAATGAGCTTACAGAGCACGCGTGATGTGATCAAAAGCATTTAATGCACCTGACGAGAACCGACGTGCACTCTTCGGGTCGTGACCAAGATAACAAGAAGCCACCATCATCTCGGGTTGTGTCCAGAGCAAGTTGAAGATGAAGACCAACATATCGAGAGAACCAGAGAAGATTCAAGACATACTCCCGAGCAAACTACAACAACTCAGTTATAAGTGTCCAACACTGAAATTTGGTTGTATGATACATTTGTCTATAAATACTAAGCTAAGCCAAAGAGAGAAGGCAAGATATTTTTGGGAGAAAAACCTATAACAAGCTTGAGAGAATAATTTGGAGTGTACTTGGTGAGATTGAGATTATCTCTTTTGTAAGTTCAATCTCTTTCAAATAATATCAATCATTTACCCCCGTGGACGTAGGTAATCATACCGACCACACATATCTTTTATTATGTTCTTAGTCTTTATTATTTATCTTTTACTTGAAAATGAGTGGTACAGTAGGTACAAAAATTAAAATAATGACAATGAGCAAATCAGATTATGTCCTTCAAAGGACTTTTGAATGAATTATAAAATTGGAGTATTGTTGTAACAAGAAATTTGTAGTTTATCAGAAAGTCGTTGTCTTTCTCCTGATTTTTTACCTTTCTGTCTATTTTCTCGTCTAACTGTCACTTTTTTAGGAAATCTATTTGTCCATTTAGCGTCTAACATGATTGAAAGCCCTCATCCCAACAAGCAATATCTCATTGTCATTTTATTAACTTTTGTATTAGTATGCTACACTGATTGTGCGATTCTCATTTTTTGGTGCACAGTTGCGTCAAATAGCAGGTAATGTTTATGATTCAATAAAAAAGAAATAGATGTGTGTATTTTTCTTGTGGAATTTTCTGTGCCAAATATACCATATACGGGTGTATAGGGTGCGACTCTACTGCAAGTCCCGGTACTTACTAACACCGTGGATTTTACACAACTACATTTTAGCGCTAGAAACGGGGATGTTTAACATCTTGTTGAGTACCTTTATAGTGAAATACTTCATAAAACGGCGAGATCTATAAGCTCTAAGGTGTTATTGATCTTTATAGAAGCTAAAAGATTCTCGTTGAAGATTGTTCAAATTATTTTTTGTTTTATCAGTATCCAATCTTAAAGATTCTTTAAGCTCCAAAGCGTCACTGACCTTTGTAGAAGCTAAAAGATCCCTATAATAGTTACTCATGTTTCTTAAGAACAATAAAAGTTATAGACCTACGGGCTCCAAGATGTCTATGATACTATGTTAGAAGCTAATGTAGATAGTGATTGTCCGAATATAATATAATTAATGCTTTAGACCTTATTAATATTGAGATATTTTATCTCAAGTCTCTCAATAGTCAGAAGGAATCATGTAGTTAAGAATCTCGGGCTAGGAGCAATCAAAGATGTATGATTTTTTGGGAAGTTATTGCTGCCTGCTGGATGATTACGGTGGTTCCCATTAAAAACCTCATATGTTAGATGACCAGGATAAATGAAAAAAATATCGGTAGAGGTGTGATAATTACAAATAATATTATAAGTATACTACCACTGAAGAGTTATATGCGTCCATTCATTACTTAGTGCACCCACAACATACAAAACCGAGCTTTTTGTAGAAACTTGTTACTTGGTATGTAATAATGATTGTCAACATGTATGAATATTGATGTTCATTCATTTCCCTGTTATAGACTCCGAAACTTTTGAGAAAATAATTACTTTCGAGAAATCAATTAATGTTATGATCTTACGACCTTCACTACAACAATCTTCTCAAAAAAATATATTTCAGAAGATTTTTTTCCTGATACCATTTTAGTTAACTTTCTTAAATTCTATTGACTATTTTCTAACAATATTATTCCACCTTAAAGAACAATTCAATGTCCCGAAAACCATTCTCATATCTAATGTACGTCGAGAACTCCACATGACACGTTTAATTGGTTGTTTAAAAATCCATAAACTTTTAGGAAACCGAAACAATTGACCTAAAACTAACTACACTAGCATAGTTTTTTTTTCTTCATTTTTTTACCATTAGCATTTCATTCCAATTAAGCAATGTTTTCACGAAAAGAAAGCGTGATTTGTAGAGGCAACACATAATTCTTTTGCATTGAGATTGAAAAAAGAATAATCCGTAAAATTATAAATCAACCATTTTGATTGGTTCTCTTCTTGGAAAAGAGATGTTTATATAATAGATAAGTGATTTGCCAAGGAGTTTTTCATTTTCCGGTAAAAGTCCGGCCGGCGTGCCTAATTAATATACTCTTTATTCTTGAGCCAAACTTATTTCCTTCCACTTTCCTAAGTTTTCTATCATTGTCGATGTGGTTGAACTAGACTGACTATTAAACGTGTTTGAAACATCCTTCTCTCCGTCATTTACAAGTCATACTAAAAAAACCAAAATCAGACTGTGAGAAGAAGAAAAAAATCTCAAACCACGAAAACCTGAAAGAAAATCAAGATGTGCTGCTGTGATGGGGATTGCAGACCTCTCGGGTTTCTACTAGGTCTTCCTTTTGCATTTCTAGCCCTTCTCATCTCTATCGTTGGAATCATTGTCTGGATTGTTGGGTTAGTCTACCTCTCATATCTCCGTTTCTACATAATCTGATCTTGATAATTTGTTTGATTCCTGAGTTTTTGTTTTTTTGGGCGGTGTTGCAGATTGACTTTAAGCTGCATATGCCCATGCTGTTTGTGTGTGACGATCATAGTAGAGTTGGCTTTGGAATTGATCAAAGCTCCTATTCATGTTATGGAATGGTTTACTTCTCAGATCCCTTGTTGAAAAAAGTCCCCAAATCTCATACCATTTTTTAATAGTTTAGTAGAGTGTTTAAATTAGGTAATTGGGAACTTCACTGTAAAATTTCTGGGATTTGATCTGTCTTCTTCTTCTTTTCTTATTTATGAATGTTTTGAGTATTGTCTGTGATTTTTCTTGGTATGTGAATAATTTTACACCCTAGTTCCATGGGGATTAATCATTTATAAATCATATTTGTATCCAATTTCGTTGTTGATTGATGTTCAGAATAAAAAAGGAAGTTATAGGAAAACTGCAGTTTAGTTCCTCAAGACAAGAGGGAGTGTGTTTTCGATAATTACTGCACTTTCTGGCATTAGTTAACTGTGAACCTGAGGAGTGGAACTGCAGAAGTGGGTCTGAAATTTCGGGTACGGTTTTTCCGTTTCAAAAAGATAAGTGTATTTAGTTTCACAGTAAAATTAAGATTGCAAATTATTAGAGTGGTTTTCGTGTTGCCAAAATAGTAATCTTACGGTAATTGAATTTCCTTTTATAAAAATTAACCTATTTTATTTATCTATATATATATATAGTGAATAAGTCTATTTTTCTAGAACAAAGAAAATAATTATATTAACCATTTTAAACGTTGTCGATTATTGAGTGTCTAGCAAAAGTATCTAGTATGCGCCTACCAAAAGCTTATTTAACTGTGGAATTCTAATTAAATTTTGATGAAAAAAGTTGAATTTCTATATAAATAAAAAGAAAATGACTATATTCAGTCTAAAATAGGACTGAGTTAAACTCCAGTATAAATCTATTTTATACTAGATAATTTAGTCATGGAATAGTTTAAAATATGAAAAATACATAGATAATCTTGTCATCTATTTATATAAAAAATACAAGCAGTGTATTAATTTATGCACATCATTTCTCCAAGGATTGTTATGAGTAGTTATTTGTTTTGAGGTTTTTTCGATTAAGATGAATAATATATCCAATGCACTAGTATATTACAACTTTTGAGGTTTTTTCCATTAAAATGAGTAGTGCATCTGATGCATAAGCATATTTTATTGTAACTCTCGAGTTTTTTAATTGGAAAATGAATACGACATACAGGGAGTAAGTTTGTCCACCACCGTTTTTTCATGGATTGCTCTGAGTAGTTGCTTGCTTTGAGGTTTATTTCCATTAATATGGATAACACATGTAAATAAAAGTTTATTCACTTGTTTATGGGGAAAACGAATCAAGAGGATAAATTTGGAAAAGTGGAGTGAGCAGGTAATAATTCGTCTAATCCTTAAACATTTTTACTGTTAAAGTACTTTGTTTAGATTCAAGAGATCAATCTGTCCAATCCTCGTCTAAACCAAGCAATGGTCGTTCCAATCCTGTTTCAGTCACAAAAGAGAAGAAGAAGGGTTGGTTTTAGGGAGGGAAGCGAGAGAAGAATTAAGGTCAAAGTATCAGACTCTCTAGGATGTAATTGGTGTGAATATCTATGAAAAATTTATTTGTGTGTGAGAAGATTGAATGATCGAATTGTTCGATATTGTTTTGTATTAGACTTGTCTCAGAGTTCGACTTGGAATTCTTGTCCACTTCAGACTTGTCGTTTGTTCAATAGATTGAGAATCTATTTATGTCATAGCTATTGTAACCGTTCACCTGGCCTCTTCTATGGAAGAAAGTGTCGATGGTTGAGTAGTGATGAAGTGGAGAAGATGGAGAAAGTATTGACAACTTCTCCCCACTCTGCTTGAGGTTGAATGGACGGTTGCTCAACCAACCATTTCTCTATTGAACTGCTAATCGAATTTTCTAGAGTTTTCTCTATAGGAGGTGCATTGCTGCACCACTTGTCGTAGACCGCCAGACCAATACCCTAATGAATATCCCTTCATTTGTGACATTTGATGTCTCTTGTATTTTTCGTAGTATTAAGTAATACTAATAATATTAAGTCGAATGAGACTTGCTTAGTCTTTTGACTAAGGACTTGTCTTGCTTGACTAGCCTGATGAGTCTAGCCGAATAAAATAAAATATATTTATTTATATCTATTTTATTTATGAGGAACAGTATGTTCAACTAGGTCAATTAGTAAGGATTTTTCTTCATCTTTATGCCAACACTAGCATTCCACGCGTGTGGGTGTGTGATATGTTTGTGATAGTGGTAAGAAAGGGTTTGTTTCAGAATTTGTGAAGATTTGATTTTAGACTTAATAATTAAAACTAAACTAGAAATAGCAAGACTCAATTGAAGTTGATTTCAAGATATAAAGAGTACTGAGGCTAAGATTCCACTATTTACCAAATTTTAAAGTGATTTTAATTCAATTATTGTAACTATGCAATTCACACATTCAATTTGATTCTAAAATATTGCAAAAGTAGAATTTGGAAATAAGAACTGTATATCGAAAGCATGTGACATCAAAACCCTAGGCTAAGCATGTTCCATCAATAGAAATCACAATTGCTTAACAAAAATCATTAAAGCAAATTTTTAATCCAAGCAAATAATCATAAATAGAGTTGCACAAATTAAATAAATAGAAAATACAACTTTTTCATTGAAAAAATAGCTTCCTCCATCGCTCCAGGGATTAGGTTTAGCTCATCATATTGAAAACGCGTTCAAAATTCATATTCATTGCTCAAAAGTGTTTACAAGAAGAAAAAAGAGAAAAAAATAAAATAAAAACAGCGAGTTTACAACGTTTATAGGCGTTACAGACTCACTATTACAAAGCAAGTATTTTAGAGCTGAAGATAAACGTTACAAAGCTGACGATAAACGTTGCAAAGCTGAATATATTCGTTGCAAATGTGATGAAGAAACCGTGATAGATGGTTGAAGAAACCGTCGTCTATTCTCTGTTCTTCGTGTTCTTCAGAATCAGAAAAATATTCTCTGCAACTTCTTGATTTTTCGCTCTGTAGCCTCTCTTCTCTCCCAAACTCTCTCAACTTATCTATATATAATACAACAACCAAATCTTCTTCCCATATCGCACAAAATATCTTTTTGATTTGATCATCAAATATTCAGTGATTTTCCTCTTTAATCATGATCTTTCTTTCCCTCTAAATAAAATTGATTATTTTGTTTCCTTTTCTCCGCGTTAATTGTCCTGAAGGATAAAGAACATAAACATAAATCTCGTGAAATTAGGAAAGAAAATCCTAAGTTTCACATGACTTTATTTTTCTCCCTGAGATACGATTTCACCGAGAATTTATTTGTTGTTTTCATAGTTTCCAGGTTGTGTACGTATCTTCTTATCTAGGCAATAATATATCTTTTCTTAAACCCCTTTAAAATCTTCCCATATTTCGTAAACAATATTCACAATATAACAGATTCGAAAGAGAAATTTTCCCGCCAATAATCAACTTTGAATTTGAGAAGAAAAAGTAGTGCCCTTATCCAAAGTAAAGGTTCCTTTAGCACTGGGGTGTCCTTATGCAAATGAGGTTTGCCTTTGGTAATTTTTCCGAGTTCCTTTAAAACTTTTTCGAGCTAATTTTTCAAAAAATATTTATTTTCCCAGAAATACCTACAAACACATAAAATAACACAATTAGTACACAATCGAGCACCATCAATAAAAGAATTGAGACAAATCAGACACAAAAATGTGTCTATCAAATAACCCAACACTTATTATTTGCTAATCCTCGAGCAAATCTAATCTAGAAGATAAAACTCCTAACTCACTTTCGTAGGCATCGCGATTGCACTTAGCGCGTGCAATAAGCCTTTAAACCCCTAGTTGTCCCTAGTGGACGAGTTTTGTCTTGCGAGGGTTTACAAAGAGGTATGCCCATAAAACATTTACTCCAAACTCTAGATACTTGTAAATGATTGAGGGTAGACACTAAACAAGCTATTTAGTTGGCATACTAAATTTTTCGCCTATAAGAATCATTACCCTATATAGTCCAATTGTTGTACACGAGTTTGCACTCAGCGTACCAAAATTCATATAAGAATGCAAAACTCTACTCAAATAATCATCAAACGTTCCATAACTAAATGGAAATTATTAACATTCACATTGCTCGAAATCAAATTCAAACACATGGATAGATTAGAAGATGGATATAAAAGTAATGAATGGTGCACATGTTGACTAAGGTGAACGGTATTTCCCATATCTGTCTGAAGGTCACTTCCAGGATGAATCCTAATAGATTGAGATACGCTCCCACTGGTATTAATCCTTATACTAATATCGACTCAGTTGGTATACACAAAGGGCCCCAACGGTCGATTTATTGAAAATAAAACAATTATATATATATATTATTAAAAGTACTGACAACATGATTGGATCAATTTGAATCCAAGTGCATGTTCCTTATCAGCATCTTACATGATAGTCCTTATGGATCCTGTGTTTCACGCTTTCTTAGGCGACGAAGACAGGGAGAACACACACATGTTGCTATCAAAGTGTCAATACTCGATTGTTTTTATATATATTTTTGCATAATGGTTAAATAATACAATTATGGGGCTTGATCTCAAACACTCTACTTCATTGGTGATAACAATTCGATACTGGTGCCCCATCAAATCACTTAGAAAAACACAAAAAATTACAAAAAATAAAAACAGAAGGTGATATGGTTTAGATAGACTTCGAGATATGCTTGTTCAATGATTATCATGTTATTTCAAACACATGAGTGCATCCTTCTATGAATAGACCATTTAGTTGGGCACACCAATTTCCCTAGATAAGATTTATGTTTCCATCTACCTAGAATGGTTAGTGTCATCCTGAATTGTTCACAAGTTTCTAAAGTTTGGAGTTTTATTATTTCAACTAAAATTTTCTCCCTTATCCCCAAACTTAAACCTAAAATTGCCTTCAATGTTTCAAATTAAAGTGCAATTCCAAAAATATAGGTAACTAGAGGAATAAAGAGGTAAGACATAAAGATAGTACCTGGGTAAAACGTAACAATCCTTCTTTGGAGAGTAAGACAGAAAATAAAAACAAAAAAAAACCTACAAAAACCTACTAATGTACAACAACATCATTGATGGTCAATCAAGGTAAGCAGGGTCCTCCATAGGGACCTCCTCAACATCACCTGCAGGAAAAGGCTCTAAAAAGGGTTTCAATCTCTGACCGTTAACCTTTGAAGAACTACTACCATCCAGTGTCTCAATCTCAATAGCACCATGAGGAAAAATAGTGTGATCTATAAAAAGGACCCGTCCACCAAGAGCGTAACTTCCCGGGGAATAGATGCAAACGGGTATCATACAGAAGAACCTTTTGACCTAGAGAAAATGACTTTCTTAAAATATTTCTATCATGCACAAGTTTCATTTTGTTCTTATACTCCTCAGCACTATCGTATGCATCTCTACGAATCTCGTCCAACACATTGAGCTGGAGCTTCATGTGATCTCATGCCTTGTCAAGCGAAAAATTAAGTTGCTTTATAGCCCAATATGCTCTATGCTCTATCTCGACGGGCAAGTGACATGCCTTTCCAAAAACTAGATGATAAGGTGACATTCTAATGGGGGTCTTAAACGTTGTACGGTAAGCCCATAAGGCATCAGTAAGCCTAGGCATAAGAAAGATTTAAGTTTTCCATCAAACTCAAGTCCCTAGGCATAAGAGGTGTGAGGGACGTTGAGTGGTAAAAAGATGAGTTCAGTAAGCTTTACTTGAGCACAATACCTTTTTATATATAATGTTACAGTTTCTCCTGGCTCCTGCTTCATAGCCGCCAAGTCTTAAAATTCTTCTAGATCATATGTCATAATCTTTTGGTGAGGTGCAGATTTTTCTGCTTGCACGACAATGAAAATGTCTTGGCGGATGCGGTCTTGTCACTATGTCGCCATGGACGTACCAGGATCATGTCATAACCCAGGTCCTTCTTTATTATGTAAAATTTTGGTTGTAGCACATGCAGAACCCATTTGTATTTCTAGATCAATGTAACCATAGGCATTCACAGGCCTTCCTTCAGGATCTTAAATGGTAGTAGTCGCATGGATAGCTTTACTACGTGTGATCCCTATATCTCGGAGTGTTTTCACGGGGATGATGTTGATTGTAGTACCTGCACCGATTAGGGTTCTCTTAAATTCCTTCTGAGGTCCGCAGTAATGAGAATTCCCCAGTCACACTTTTCTCCATCTTTGCCCATATGTGCAGGTTCATTGCGTGTTTTTCCTTCAATGAGTGGAGGTAGCCTCCTGCCAGACACAATGTGATTAAGAGCAGTGAACAAGCCCTTGCCTTGCGCCTTTGATAGGTATAGAAGTTCACATACACGTTCCATCATGGATTAAACCACTTGATTGGTGGGATCTTCAAATACAATAAAAATCCTGACACGGAGAGGGTTCCAATTCTCCCGACTCAATCCTCTTTTTGAATATCTGCTTCAAAACATTTCAATTTCTTGTAGGATGATTAACAAATATGTGGAAGTGGCATTACTTAGGATCCGCTATTTCTTGCTCTGTTGGTGGACGTCGGATGGGAGGTAAGTTGATGGCACCATCTTGAATCCAGGCTTCCAATAGTTCGACCACTTTCTCAATTGGAAGAGGGAAATTTGTGGCTGCTGGGATGTTTCTTGGTTATTGTTGTTGACGTTGGGCCGATGGTGGAGCTGCAACTGCTTGGTTAGCCCTTCGAGGTGGTTGATCTGTCTGTGGTGTTGTAGTTGGAGCTGGTGGTGGTGCTACGCGCTTGGGTTGTGGCTCTGATGTCGTAGCTTTCCTTTTACCTAATTCAGTCACGACACCCACAGATAGTTGTGTGTTAAATTACCTTTAAGCCAGGCGTTGACTGCTGAGAGTCTCTCGTATTTCTTCATTCTTGATAAAAGGCCTTGTCCTCTCTAGCAAAGCAGGTGCAATCGTAGCATATCTCTTGGCAGCTTCATCTAACTCAAAAAATGTTTGGAATCATAAATTATCCATTAAAGCACGATAGACTGGTATCATATCATTGATGCAGAGTTCGGGTCATGGCAATCTAGTGCTTGGACCCTGAACCGCTTCACGTAATCATTGGGATGTTCATTCGATCGTTGAAACATCCTTCACAAGTCTGCTAATGTGACTTGCTCAGATACAAAGAAGTATTTCTTGTAAAATGCATTAACCATTTCACACTAGTTAGAAATATTGTTGGGAACAAGGTTGTTGTGCCATGTGTACGCTCTTCCAGTGAAATATTTAGAAAACTCCCTCAGATGCAATACATGGTTGTACTCATGTTCCACTAATGATTCCAGGAAACATGAAATATGTTCACGAGCATTTCTTGTTCCATCATAAAGTGAGAATGAAGGAGAGGAATTTCCTCTGGGAAGATGGATCCTCTATATCTCATAGGGATAAGGAGGTTAGTGTTGATGAATAGTAGATGAATTCTCCATTCTGCAACTTTGGAGAAGCCGCTCCAAATCTTCAAGAGTAACAAAGTTAGGCTGATGGGTCCTCTCTAGCACTGAATTAAGGAGAATACGAATTTCGCCTTCGTCTTGAGCGTGACCCCTTGATATGTTGGCATCAACATTTACTTCAGAAGTATTTCTATTCTGCTCACTGGTGCTAAGTTTTATGTAAGGGTTTTGAGGAAGGTAAGGACCTCCTTCTGAGTTGCAGCCATCTTTGTTTGAGCCCTGGTAAGGTTTTCCTGTGTCTGCATTAAATCGACAATGATAGGAGGATTCTGTTCGTCCTTTGTTTCTTCAGTGTACTGCTCAGATGGAGGTGGAGTAATATTGTCTACATTGGTAACCCGAGGAGTGTTACCTGGAGTACCAGTATTGTACTGGCAGAATTCACATTGAGAGTAGTCTCTGAGCCTGATATGAGTACAACCATTTTTGAAACTGATTAAAATCAAAAATTTGAGAAACTAAAACTGAGATTGATCTCCTACTGTGGTCGCCAAAATATTTGGAGGAAAACGAATTAAGTGGGTAAATTATGGGTTACTCAAAGTTTAACATCACTGTGGATTTGAAAAGTATTTGAGTTTTCCCTTTTCTCAGAGTTACAAACACAAGAATACTTTTCATAAGTTGTAAAAGAGGTTGTTATAAGCTAATTTTTTATTTTCCAAAACCTAAAAAAGATTTCGCTATTTTTTATTATTAACAAAGTAATGGTGGAAAACTTCATAACTTGAGGTTCAGGAAACCAAAACTAAAAGGAGAGATTAGGATCAGTTTAAACCAAAAGTCATCCGAGTGATCTAAGCTTAACTTATAGAGGCCATAGTCTAAACTTCACAAAGTTTGTCGGATATCATAATGACGGAGAAAGGAAGTTAAGATCATGGAACTTCTAATTTCATAAAAATTAATATTTACTATTTAATTTTATTAATCCATATTTGTTTATTTTTGCAAATATTCTTCAAGTTATATTCAAAGATCCATTCAGAAGAGGAAACAATGTTCTGGTAAGCATTGAAGAGAATCTTCTCCTAATATTACGGGATTCTATTGAATATTTATTATAATCAAAGAGAATCTCTATGGTAATATCTTTGAATAAGAAAAATCTCAGGGTTATATTTGTCCGTTATTTTTAGGTTATCTGTTGCTTATACTCCAGCTGGCGAACCTATTCAAACCAACAAGCGATTTAGTGCGGCTCAGATTTTCAGTCACCCTGACGTGGAAAAAGAAGTTCCATGGTAAATAATTTTGATTTTATGCTGTAACAAAAGGCCCACATTACTCACGGCCCATGATGTCGTCAGCATCATTCTGCAAATTCATACCCTATAAAACTAAACCCGAGGCAAATTATAATACAAGTCGTAGCAAAATAGAGATCTATAGCCACGTCCATCAATTTGGCGTGGCTATATGTGATCAATAGCCACGGATTACGAATCCGTAGCAATAAGGTCGTGGCTAGAAATCAACATTTTTGTAGTGACTTTCTCCTGCACCAAGTCACCAACTTGCGCCTCAAAGGCCTTCTTTGAGTCAACTAGAGCTTGCTCCTTGTTCGTGCCGGCCCGGGAAACCAATTCCTTTAGGTTCGCCACATCAGAACCTATAGATGCTTCAGAACGCTAAGCTTCGCCTTAGACGCCTTCAAGGACTCCACCTCCTTATCTAGAGCCTCCACCCTCCCCTGAGAAGCTGCAGTAATCAAAGAGAAAAGTCATCACAAATCTTGGGAAACATCAGCAAGGAGTAGAATTGTGAGCCTAAGAACTAAAAACACCTTCTAAGATTTGAATGGTAACCCTAAGGGTTTCCTCCGATTTGATGATGGAAGAGTCAAGCTCACTGAATTTTAAAGCCAAGTCATCTTTTTTGGATGCTTAACATTTCCTCATATGATTCTCAAAAATACCCTTTTGACTATCTAAAGCAAATTGGATACTGTCTTCCTCCACCGAATTAGCGTCTCGTGATCAGCATAAAGATCATGATTCAAATTCTCAAGATTCATGCACTTGCTCTCGAGTTGGTTAATCATCATAAGACGATTGTTGGAGAGCTCACGAACTTGTTCAAGTTATGAATCTTGACGATCTATCTTATCATCTTTATTGCTAATCCGTTTCTTTAAATTAAGAATGCTACTTTTGAAAACCTTGATTTTCCCTATGAGTATGATGTACTCATCTCTAGCATCAAGTTGAAGACGTTCGATGGCGGCTAACAGTGACAGTCGCAACTTAGTATTCTAAAAGCTACAATATGACAAGGGCAATAAGGAGAAAGTTTGAAGGAGTAATTACCTTGCTGCTCAGCGATCTGCCTCTGCAAATTCTGAACCTAAGCCTCCAGCAAGTGGTTCTTGTTGCACGTGCTTTTCTACACGGTTTGACTCCAAAGTTGGACGTTTTGAATCTACAACAACAAGTAGAGTAAAGATATTAAGCAAACATGCAGTAACCATAAAGCTAATATGGAAGGGAAAGTTACACTACTCACCAGAGTCGGCAAAGAAGAATACAGATTTGCAGGGAGAGTCGGGACAATAGAGAGCGTGTCGACTCGGGAGAGAGACCCGAAAGATGAAGAAGTGAGGATACCAACTGAATTGCAGGCAGCTTCTGAGAAGAACAATGTAGATGATCCAGTAGGCCCCAGAGCCAATAAATTCACCACAGGCTCCTCTAAGCCTGAGCTTGCATTATTACCCTCTTGGGTGGGAAGGTCCACAGTAGTAACAACAGTTCCACTATCTTCATCCTCTTTTTCCCCATCGTCATCATCAGCGTTATCTACTAAAAAAAATCATAGTCCTCCTCTTCGGGAAGCACTATTTCAACATTGAGTTTCAGAGACTCATCCGGCTTAGGCAGAGATTCACTAGAGTCGGGATGCTACTAATTTAGTAGCGAATCTGGGGGCAACATACTAGGTTGAAATACAACTTTTTTCACAAAGCTAGTGCCAGAACCAGCACCCTCCAGATTCTCCCTTCTCTCGCCAATATCTCCACCATCAATATTCTCACCATCACCAGGCATAGCAATACCCTTTCTTTTATTTCCATCAACTTTCTCATCAACGAATTTAACTGTACCATCTCCATCAACACCTTTAACAGAATCATCATCAACAATAACATCCTTATCTTTAGTAACACCATCACCACTAACTTGATTATCACCACTACCAGCAACAACTTGATTTCCACTATCTCTAGCACCTCTTGAACTCCTCGGAATAAGACCACCTTCAGGCTCATCATTATCATCATCATCCTCAATCACAACTGACCTCACCCTCTATAAAATAAAGAAGACGCGGGTCAGACTCTGTTAAGGGACCAAATAGGGGAAAGTACATGTACTTAAGAGATTAAAAAGTGGTATTTTCCACCTTAACAACTCCCTCCTCTCCTCGATCAGCTCCATTCCTCTTCCGACTCGACTTAGAAGACTACGAAATAATCAATGAAAATCAACAAATGGAAACTAGATAATAAGAAGAAAGAGTAGATGGCAAATGCATACCTTTTCTGTGTTCACCACCCAAGGCGCATAGGATGCATGACCAGCAAAGCTCTCAGGAGGAGGATGGTTCCCAAAAAACAAATTTCCACGGATGACCAGTGTGGTCCTATCCCAAACATGATCATAGTATGCCTTAAATGCTTATTGGTTGTCTGACCCATCTCGGGATCCTCATCGAGCAGAAGCTTCTCACCCTTTTTAAGAGGAGAAATATGGCAATCCGGTCCGAACAACAAACCAGCCAGAGCGCCCGAAGAGAGAGTGCAGTCTTTGTAGTTATACAGGAAGCTCTGGACGGTGTACTTGGAAGCATCAGCATGAGCATAGGTGGAATAATGTGAAGCGGTATGCTTACCCTTGCTTTGCCTCTCCCATTCAGATATGAACCTGTACCAATTCCCATTGTATTGACCCAAAGCACGATTCGGCTCTACTTGAGAAAGCACATCATAGGCGAATGACCTGGAAGGACTATAGAGAGGTAGTCTAAGCCCTGCGTCAAGCTGACCCAAGGTAATGATGGTAGCTTGGTCCGAGTAGAGAAACTCAAGATATTTTACGCGATCCAAGTGACCACACTGGCGCGTCAACAACTTTACATCGTAGGCTTGAAGAGCGAATTTGTTCTTAACATAAGCACAAAACTGTTCATCTGTCATCTCAGCGGTTCTAGGGGTAGATTTCTTCTCAGGATTTCTACAATCAGAAAAGAGAGTTTCACAATCAGAAAAATCATGACCGTCAAAGCATATATGATGATCAGGAAAAACACAGTTAATTCTATTACGAGTCTCATGATAAAGATCAACGGCTGGAAACAAAAAATCAAAAACATGAAAACTTGCATCAGAAAAAGATACATACTTTCTGCCTGAGGAGAAGCGAGGAGGACTATATGATGATTTATCTTCCATTTAATCTTGTTAGTGACTGATGATCTTGATCTTGATGATGATTTTTGATAATGAGTGAAGCCGAGATGATGAACAGGAGAATAGCTTCACCAGTAACGGTAGTGATCTCATAAATAATTAAAGAAGAAAGTCATGAAGGAATGTCAGAGGAGCTTTAATAGCAGAGAAGAGGAGGAGTTGAGGTTGCATAGAATGTGGAAGAAGAAGTAAATGTGGGATGTTAGTTTATTCTCTTATTTAAAGGAAAGGGGTAGAGGGAAAAGTGAATCGGCGCTTGAGAGTAAAAGGTGAACAGAAGAGAGAAGGTGGAGCACGTGGCGATTACCAAAGGACATGAAGGCGGTTAAAGGTAAGATGAAATGTTTCTTCCCATCATACCCTTGGTCTAAGTAGAAATAAAGGGGAAAATATAGTGGAGAAATATCCGGTGGACACGTGTAAACATCCTAGGCGAGGGAATCATGATACTAAGATGAGAGTGAAGCACTGGAAAAGCCTTCTCGGTCTTACACGGTAAAAGAGATATTTACCACATCAACCTGTAGTTAGGACGCATGGAAAGTAAAAGAAGAAATCAACGGCCAAGTTTGAAAGGGGATACAAAGCATTAAATGAGCTTACACAGCACGCGTGATGTGATAAGAAGCATTTAATACACCTGAAAAGAATCGACGTACACTCTTCGGGTCGTGACTAAAGAAAGAACAAGTAGCCACTATCACCTCGGGTCGTGTCCATAGCAAGTTGAGATGAAGACCAACATATCGGGAGAATCAGGGAAGACTCGGAGCATGACATCAAGAGATTCGAGCCATACTCCCGAACAAACAATAGCTACTCAGATACAAACGTCCAACATTAAAGTTTGATTGTATGATACCTTTTGTCTATAAATACTAAAGTTCAATCAAGAGAGAAGGAAGGTCATATTTTTGGGAGAGAAAGTGGTAACAAGTGAGAGAAAGAGTAACTTTGAGTGTTCACTGTGAGATTGAGTATATTCCTTTGTAAGTTCAATCTATTTCAAATAATATCAAGCTTTTACCCCCGTGGACGTGGGTAATCATACCGAACCACGTATATCTCTTGTGTGATTATTGTTATTATGTTCTTAGTTTTACTTATTTATCTTCTTACTGGTGAATGAATGATTAGATATGGGTAGTTAGATTTTACACAACTACAATTCCCTTGGGCCATGTAATAATTTTGGTTAATTATAGAATATTGCTAAATTAAAACGGTTACCATTCCTGGAATTATTTCCTTATATCTCTTCTTTGATGGACGGTCGAGATTGAATGATAATACTAAATCCTAGGAACTTGGTCCTCCTTCTATATATGGAGGAACACAGTAGCCATCAGTATTGGGTTCTAGAATTTCACTATTCATTACACAAAGGTCAAGAAGGAGAAACCAAGAGCTCCACAAGATACTCTGCAACAAAAAGCTATACGGGTATTCTTGGAGGATTATTTGGATTCAATCAATGGCTTCGTCAGGTATATCTCTAACACAACTATATATACATATATGATTTTTATGTAGTTCAAAGATCCTATATCATATAATATAAATCTAATAGAAAAATCCCTTTCAATTGTCTTCTTCCAAGCTCCAAACCAACAACCCTTCTTTCCCAAACACTAGAATCGTCGAAACCAATGCCAGAAAACGTCTCGCATATGACGTCAACCCAACTGCAACAATCATAATTCAATCCCCAGCCGGTAATCCCCGACTCCAAACCTTTTGCAATTTCATTCAGTGCTATCAAGTCATTTGAATTGCTACTTGCATTCACATAATACGATACCTGCGCATGAAACAGAATGACAATAAAAACAAACAATATCGAAAAATATCTAGTGCCCATATGTCCAAAAATGAGTTACATACAGGAGATAGATCATGGAAGCAACACTGACATTTTAGAAAAAACCCAGTTCATGAAGTTTAGACACAAGAAGCAGAATCCTTATACTTCCACTTACTAATATTTAATCTCTTCATTTTGATTTAGACATGTCCAATGAATAGAAGTGCATAGAACATGGAAACCACCACTGCCTTTTAAATATAACTAACTACACATTGATTGGACCACACTTGCGTGGTATCCTCTTCTTCCTGATGAAACAAGCTGTCAACTTCCGATCAGGACCGGAGTGTTGGAGAAAATGAAAAATGATTTATTGATTTCGGTAGGAATAGATCTTAAGACCAATGGGTCACTAATTAACACTAGCTCATTTTCATTTTTGTGAATGAATCTTTAGTTTCATACTGGAGAGATTAAAGATGAATCCTCTCTTTATTACCACACAAATTACATCTAAGGGAGGGCACTTAGGGTTTAGAAGCTTTTGTAGTTAGAGGAGAACTAAGGAAATAGGCTAGTTAGAGCAAATATACTTTTCACACTGTGCGGTGCTTCGCAAAGAAGCACGCACGCTTGCGGACTTGCGACTGCGGGTGCGACTGTGGCTACTGCTGCGGGAATGAGTATGCTTGCGGGTGCGGGCGTAGCTGAGGCTGCGGGCCAATCAAGACTTACCTTTTTGAACAAAATATTTTCATTAAAAAAGGTAAAATCAAAATAAATTTTGCTTTAAATATGGGGGGGCGTCTGACCCGGCAAGAATCAAGCTGATTTAAAAGAGAGAATAAATTGACCGTTTTAATTCCGTTTTAAACTTAATGACCGTGCTTCATGCACGTAATTGATTGCCATTAAATTTCCTTTCTCTTCTTTTGGCTATAAAAGAAAAACGAGTTTATTATTTCAAATCACTCCATAGCAGGCTATTATCCCTAACTATTTTCCCCTCTTCTTGCTTTGTTTTGTGCACATTGCTTGTTTATTTCCCTTCCCTATCAATTGTTGTTGAGTTCGTTTGAGGGTGATTAGTATTGTGCTTATACTAGTCATAACAGACAGTTTTATCCTGGACACATCTCCTCTGTTGGGGTATAGCATCTCTCATTCTTGAGGAGTACCCGAGGATTATTGTGTTAAAGACAATTTGTTGAGAAGGTGACTCTGTCCTTCTGTGTGCATCAACTTCAGAGATTTCTCTAATGTTAACAATTTTCTCCTGTTTAGTACTTTTTATTGTTACAGAACCAACATGGGGTCAACTTGAGTTGGATGTTTCACGGATCAGGTTGACTTGAATGTACCAGACGTCCACAAATGAATTGGATGTCTCACGGATCAGGTTGACTTGAATGTACCAGACGTCCACAAATGAATACAACCATGTTTCTTTTTAAACTGAGATAGTGAATAAGTTGTTGTTAAAACAAAGATATACTGAAGAATATACTTGCATTGCTTAGTCTCATTTTCGAGATTCATTTGAAGATGGAGCAATTGATTATTTGAGCACCAAATTGATCATATACCTAGAAAAGAGCAGCAAACATAATTACTGAACATTTAATCTGATAGAGCGCAAGGCTCTTAACCTTGTGGTCGTAGGTTCGAACCCCAAAGTGGGTGTGTTTTCTTTCTTTTACATATATTGTTTTTACTGTTTTACAATTTAGTGCACAAAGAGGTAGAAGCCAAATATTAGCCCATGCATTCACATTTATCTTTCATTTGTGTCATTGTCCGTCTAAATTGGCCACTATTACGGTGTCCACTTGCATGTATACGCGGCGGTTCCAAAATAACTCTATTGAGAAAAAATGCCATTTAAAATTGTGCACCAAAAATATCAAAAAAGAATTTATCACTTCTTCACATTTGTGAATGCCATAGATGGATCATTATAAACCTCGGTGGTTAAATCAATTTTCGCAATATTATTTTTCAGGTTGTCAAAAATAAGGAGATGGGGCCATTGGCAAGATAGCGATATACTTTCATCATTAGGGCATTGGTCATAATGGCTTCCAATGCGGCAATAAAACAAAACAATTTGATATAATTTGCATTATGCAGTCGCTTGGATCATTTGGAAAGAGGGAAGCAATAAGATTGGTAAGACAAAGACATCCACAATTCCACATTTGTGTCACGCCTAGTATAGTAGATTCTGTTTTTATTAGCCTTAAATGGGATCAAAGTAGAGATCAAACTTCAATCATATCTTTTTTGAAGTTTGAACACAAACTGATATACTTGGGAAATATGGTGATGGCGATACAGTAGATGCATTTAATCAGTTGTTAGTTGTAAGTGGATGGGTTAACAAGCCCATGCGATTGGTAGGGTTACTTTACCGGCCATCCACTCATATCCTATATTATCAGGCGCCCGCCTTAGCCCCAAGCCTCAACCTTTTTCTTCTTTATAAATTCTCTAATTCCCTGTTCTCATTTCTCAAACAAAAAGCTAACAAGTTTCTTTCTTTCTTTCTTTCATTAATGGCTATTAACCTCTTGCCTGCTGAGCCTACTTCAAACACTAGATTCATAACTCTTTTCTTCTCGTTGATCCTACTTTTACATGCCGGAGAAAGTGATATTCGGCTATATTACTATTCGGAAAGTTGCCCAAGAGCTGAAGAAATCATCAAGCAAGAGGTAACCAAGTTGTACCATATACATGGTAATACCGCGGTTTCATGGGTCAGAAATTTGTTCCACGATTGCATGGTCAAGGTATAGCTAAATTACCGAACTTTCTCATATTTCAGTTTTCTATTTCCATTTGATCGATCGCTGCTGATGAGAAACTTCTATTGCAGTCATGTGACGCATCTCTTTTACTAGAGAACACGAGTGAAGGTCTTCTATCGGAGAAGATGTCTCCAAGGAGCTTCGGAATGAGGAATTTTAAATATGTTAACACGATCAAAAAAGCTGTGGAAAAGGAGTGCGCTATGACTGTTTCTTGTGCTGATATTATAGCTCTTTCAGCACGGGATGGTGCTGTTATGGTAATTGGGCTTTTGCTTAAATTAGGTGCAATCGATCCTTAAAGATATCTATCAATTGGTTACTATTTAGTTAGATTAATGGAATTTCTAAAATGTTAATTAGCTCATGACAACGTTTACAGTTAGGAGCACCATATATTGCCATGAAAACGGGGCGTCGAGGATTTCATCCCCAACCATAATGACACCATGTCCCTTGTGCTTTCTCAGTTTCAATCGATTGGTATTGATGCCGAAGGAGTTGTGGCCTTGTTGGGTATGTACAAAAACATAGCTTACGTACAAGTATAATTTTGGACATTATTTTAGCATATTAACTTTTTTCTTTTCGTTTTCGTTTTCGTTTTCTGTTGATCCAGGAGCTCATTCAGTTGGTAGAGTACATTGTACAAATCTTGTGGGTAGACTCTACCCCGAAGTCGATCCTACATTGGACCCTGATTACGCGCTTTATCTTAAAAACCGATGCCCGTCACCTTACCCAGACCCAAAAGCGGTTGAATATTCAAGAAATGACCGTGAAACACCAATGATCCTTGACAATATGTACTACAAAAATATACTGGAGCATAAGGGACTCTTGTTAGTTGATCAACAATTGGTTTCTGATCCAAATACATCTCCTTTCGTACAGAAAATGGGTTCGGATATTGGATACTTCCATGACCAATTCTCCAGAGCACTTCTTTTGTTATCGGAAAATAATCCACTTACGGAGACTCAAGGGGAGGTACGGAAAGATTGTCGCTATGTAAATTAATACTCCATCCAAATGGAAGAAGAAGTTAAAAATTTAGATATCAAAATATGTATGTATTCACAGTAAGCAAGAATAATGAAGTTGATAAATATAGTTTCATTTCCAATAGTTCCTCTGTGTTTTATGTTGCTTTTCATTCGCAGGATAAATCATGAAATGTGCAGCACGAACAGTTAGAAGAATTAAATGTTAGGCATAATTAGATTGAACCGGAACTGCATATCATTATCAGATTCTGACATTCGTTTCACCAAAGAGAAAAGACCTGCACAGAAAAATACTAACATCAAATTTGACCATTGACAAAAAATCAAGAGTGCTCCTATAATGTGGACACTCTGGGTGTGACTGTCCATCATTGATTGGCCATCCAAATTGGAACTATACGAATTTTGTACACACTAGGTGTGGTGTTGTTTAGCTAGTTAAAAGGTGGGTGCGGAATATTATACTCTAAAGTCACTCATTTATATGCCACTACAGGTTCATGGTTCATACTCCAACTCAAAAAACCCAGTTCAACTTTTAGGCCCATAACATCAACTGGCATGATCAATTCAGCAGTTATCCACTTACCCCAACTGATTGCGGCGACGGAGCCACGATTCTTTGATTGGGAACAAATTTCAAGCACTGAAAATTGTAAAATGTTTTAATTAGAGATTAAATTTCACAATTTATGATACGTTTTATTTGATTTCTAAAATTCTTTTAACACTTATATCGAATTTTTATAATATTCAAACTTGTTACTAAAATATTTAAAAGTAAATTATAAAATATATATAAAATTATACTATCTTCGTTTTAGGAAAAGAGTTATTATCATTTTTTCAAATTGACCTATTTTTATGCTAAAATGAAGAAGTGATAGTAACACTTTTTCAGAAACAGAAGGAGTATAATTTAGATTTAATGTAGTAATTTTCAAAATCTAAGAAATAATTGTAAAAAACATAAAATATTTAAGCATAGGCCAAGTCCTATGCATGAGATCAAATTGGCTAATTCCTCGTGCCACCAAGTCCTATGCATAAGATTAAATTTGCTAATTTACCATGTGACCACTATAGGAAATATAGTAAGCGAGTAAGGTTTTATCGAGCGATAGAGTCTTGGTCGACCTAGGTCGCCACCGACCAACACTCTTCCTTCCATAATACATCATTCTTCTCACAATTTTTTCACATTCTTCCTTATGAAAATTTTCTGAAAATTCTTCTGCCACAATGAATTTGCTGAGGAAGAAAAGAAACGGAAAAGGTAAACAACAAGCACCCCAAAGAATGGAATAGACTAGAATCAATATAAAGACGTGGAGTTCCAAAATATTAGAGAGCATCATCGACATGGAAAGAAAGCCTTCAATTGTACTGCGATGATGAGAAAGGAAATGATATGCACACACATATGCATGCCGGTGGAATAAGAGTGTCTGGGTTGAATGGTTTCTTACAAGGCTATGCTCAGAGAGTGACAGAGAATCTAAGTTATGAGGACCCCGACCTCCATGAGTCTATGCGAGCTCGAATGAGTGTTTGTGTTATACGTGTTAGGACTATGTCTTTGTCTAAATGTTATCTCAGTGACAAGTCTTGGTTTTCTCAAAGCATTTGAAGATTCAGAGTTAGCTCCAACATATGACTAGGGGTCAGTACTGTTATCGGGGATGTACATAGTCCTCAGTGAATGCTCGGTTCCAAACCAAGTTTGAATTTTTTTTCTTTTTTTGAGAACCGTGAAGGTAAAAAAAAGAATTACACTACTTAATTATTATTTTTATATTTAAAATGTTAATTTACTAATTAATTAAATTTTGACAATGTTTTCACAGTATTGGTGGTATACTATACTTTCGTGTTGGTGAACCTGCTCTACGCGAAAACAAGATTTTTTTCCAATTATAGAGCAGTACCAAACTCGTAAATGGATGCCCAATCAGATTGATGACGGTCGACATTCTAACCTGACTCATAGGCTTCAACAAGTGTGTAGAACAATCCACAGTATTGTTATCATGCCATATATGGATTATCTAGAGTTCCAAAGTGAAGAGGTTCAAAGGATGCTACAGTTGAGATTAAGTCGATCAGTGTTTTACAGTGCACCTTTTGGAAAGGGTGTTTGGTACTTTGGCGAAAGTCTCGTTCTACAGCTACAAGGCAGAAAAGTAAAAACAGTCAACCCACTTCCAAGCAGGGAGATTTCTTATGAAGTTTGTGCAACGTTATTACATACTGGTAGAGATTGGGAACATGCTGATAATTTGGTCGTGGAACATGTTGATAGTAGTGATTATCTTCATTAGTTCAGCACAATTTGCAAGCCTAACATTGCATGGAGCCCCAAAATTTGGATGTGATGGATATGCCAACTTTAGGTAGATTGACACTTGATGCCGATATTTTTCCTTCCCAACTCCCACCAACAACACCTTGTGCCTTCATGTATACTAGTAGTCAGAGAGATTCATCTTCTTCATCAGTTGTACCACTGTTTGATTGGGAGATGCATAGTATTGATCCACAAGGAAAGACTATCACAGTTTTAATTATTTCTCAAGCTGTTTACCGGACTTATCTATATTGGGGGTACAAGCTACACAAAATGAGTGGCAGAGTAAGATAAACGATTTTTATTAGCGATCACAGAGAATGCATGAATATCACTTGCAGCAGATGACTCAAATGGTGAACAACATCCTTTTGACATACCTATTACAGAATCATCAAGTCATGCAAGTAAAAGAAGTCATAGAAGCCGTCAATGAAGTCATGGTATTCGTACACTATAATTCCTGCAAAAAAACTTATATGACACGTGATGGCCTTGACAATGCAGCGTTATAAAAACTCCTGGTGGTCATCTGCTCTTTCGGTATGTTGTTCTTTATACCCGATGGCTACTCCATGAGCCTTTAGCCTCTATCGACCCGCTCTTCCTCCCCCATCAGGTTCATTTTCAAGGTTTTGATGATTCTACTCAACCCTTTATCTCTGCTATGTTAAACATTCGAATATAATCCAAACTGGGCCTTTCCTGGTCAAGGAAATTAATTTTAAATATAATGGAGATTATTGATTTAATTGGATATTTTTTGACGATTATCCTAGTTTTTAATACATTTTAAACTCTAAAAAGCAAAATTATTTGTTGATTAAAAAAAACTAGCAATATCTGATGAAATAATGTAGTAAAATTTATAGGTGCATCAAAAACTAGTCATTTTTATTAAAATAATAAAACATCAGTCAAAAAAATGTAAAGTAAATTTATAAATTTATCTTTCCTGATGTTTTTTGTAATGTATATTACATGCGTAAATATTAAGCTTGTATGTTTTCTATGTAGGTGTGTGGCTGAGCAGGCTATACGTGTGATCCAATAGAAATTATGTATAATTAAAATTAACCACTGCCTTAGAAGCAAATTTCATGTAACCAAAAATAACCATTAAAGTTACAATAATGAAAGGCCATTAACCATTATGGAAAATCTGATTTGCCATTCCACGTGTAGGTTAAATACGAAAATTAAATTGCTCCCACTGGACTGGCTTTTAGACTAGTTCTTATGGTGATTCCCAGACTCTTCCCAATTGAAAAAAATGTGGCCGAAACCCTTAATTCCCGTAGCGTTTCTTTGGTCTCTGCAAGAAAAATTCGCAGACGGACAATGATAGTTTGTTTTTAAAAAGTAAAAAAAGACAATGGTTGTCCATTTTTAGCTTTAAAACCTTGGAAGTAAAATTAAGTGGGGTGTATCTATCACGTGTAAAGTGGGATCTATACTTAACAACGGTGTAACTTAGAATTGAGTTGGGTCTATAAATTAGAAAAGGGATAACCATTCTCCGGTTTTAGGAAAATGGATAATCATTCTTCGTGTTTTTCTTTAAAACCGGATAATGGTTACCCGTTGTAGATGATGGGTTTTTGTCAAAGGTAAAATAGTAAGAATTATCTCCCAAGACCTAAGTCTGAGAAATATTAAACCTTAAAATTATGCAAAGAGTTTTAGGTAGGTGCTTATGCCTGTCATCTCTCTATATGTATGGCCAACTACATATACAATCAAAATTACAGAATGAATCAACATTCATTAGTGTACGAAATCATCAGAATGACATTGGTGCTTACTACGACTTTCCCATATATTCTATGAATTTTACATGAAATCTCAAGCTCCTAGATGAATACTTATGAGCAGAGGAATGCACGTCTCCTATAATTGCTTCTCTGGGATTAACATCGATTATCGTACTCATATCAATATTGACTGCTCACCTTGGCTCGATGCCAATGCACCTGCATTGCCACTCTTCGGGGTACACCATACACAAATTCAAAATACTTCTGCAGAGTCAAGACACATAAAATTCATCAATCAAATTATTTTGACATTGGTGGAACTCAATTACATTTTAGACGAGTTATTTGCACTTCCAAATGAAAAATGTTTTAAGTTGAAGCTTATCTACATTAAGAAAACTATCAGGGTTCATCACCAGCTTCTCCTGACTCCGTCTTCCATCTTGCTGCTACCAGCCATAACTCGAGTCATCATATCACACTCACTAGTGTTTCATCTTTTGCCTGCAACTCCTTACAGGATCAACTCCATGACAAAGTCAGTCTTCATCGAATTCGAGTTCTTGGACGGTATACCCAAGCTATTACATACTTAGTCATCCCCTAAATCTGAAAAATGTGCTTATGGGTGAGGAATGGGGAAATGCGTCCTTCACAAAATTTGTTTGTACATGTCTATTCTACGACATACTGAAAGGGAGCGTCAATCGGATACCCGAGCTAAGAGATATGACTCTTACATTAAAGTCTATAGGATCTGAAATTTATACGGGATTATTAATCAAGGATGTTCATGCATGATTGACCGGCCTAGCAAACTCCAAATTAATTGATTCTTGCTGCATATGATAGCTTAATCTCTTGGCTTCAAAATTTAGGGTCAACCACTGAAAAGGGACATCAAATGAAGTTTTTACATCCTTTCCAGTGAATGATGCGCAAACAGAAATTTCTAGACGAGATTCAAGCTTCCCACGCCATAGCCATCTCAACAGCTCTCACGCTTGCCAACCTTTTATGTGTATGACCAACTTGGTCGGCCAAACTCTTACGTGTCACCAAAAATTTCTATAGATAACATCTTCACATCCCTGGAATAGAAGAGTGGTAGCATCCTCAACTTCAACAACTACTACTACAACAAAGCAGACTCCATTTGTGAGATATACACTCACATAAAAAAAAGACAAGGCAAAGCTTATCTCACCATCAACGAACGGTTGATACTATAGTGGTCGAGCAGAGGATAGATACTGAAAGAGGAGAAGGGAGCTGTGTTGATCGGTCCAAAATAGGGAGGAGCAAAGGTCCCTTTTATACATCAAACAGACTTACCAAATCCGAGAGGAAGGAGGATTACTCCCGTGTCTGTCCGTACAAGCAGGTCTCTCCCTTTGTTCGTCTTTCCAAGTCATGTTCTCACACGTCCGGGGCAAGGGTCCTCTCACATGTTCGTCCAGCCATGCCTTCTTGCTTATCCGTCCAAATAATGGCGTATCACTTGTCTGTCCAAGTCTCGGCGTCTCGCTTGTCCGTCCAAGCCATGCCTCTTCTCTTGCCTAACTGACCATGTGAGTTTGTGTGGTGTACTTAAAATCCTGAATTGTTGATGTTGCATCCCTGAGGATGATGTTGTTCCGCTATGCATCCTGGTCGATCATTCTTAGCTTACAGACCTATCAACATGACGATATTTGAAATTCAAACCAACTGCAATATCTCTAGTAATATCTGACAACTAAGCCCTGTTATTTGATTTTGATCTAAAATCGTAAAAGAATATATTTCTGACCCGGATTTGAGAAATACCAAACTTCAGAATTCAGCAAAGAATTTTAAGGCAGGTACTCATCCCTGTCTCTTTCTCCTAATATATATATAATAATTTGTATTGAAAATACATTGATTGGACAGCTCCTAGATTGGTTTTCCACCAGTATAAAGTGTTATTGTCCTCATAATACACTGGTATTGGTTACAATTCCTTTTTAGATGTTCTTCGACTATATAGAATATACATCCAGAACATATTCTTGTTCCTGAATGGATACCCCAGCTCCTAGATGAATTTCCCACTAGTATAGAGCGACTTTGGCCTCAGAATCACATGGGTGCTTGATGCGGCTCCTCCCAGATATTCTCGGACTATATAAAATATTCAGAACATACTCTTGTTCCATTATCTTCCTTGACCTTGTTCTTGAATAACAAAGCTCCTAGAAAAATTGTCTACTAGTATAGAGCAACTCGAACCTAGATCCTAGATGGGTGTCCACTAGTATAAAGCAATTCGAACTTGTTCCAGGTGCAACGATTCTACAACTGAATCCCTTGAACACATTCCATATATACATATCAATATTAAGACTCATATTGTGTAATATTGAGTTATTATTGTATTCACAGTATCTTTATAAACCTTCAGTGCTTGAAGTCTATTTATCAATAATGCAATATTGAACTCATTCATGCCCAACTCTCAGCTGAGTTGCATGGACCTACTATTGTTTTATATTCATTAAGACTCTCATTTAGCAATATTGAACTTGTCTCAAGTCGCAGAACTTCCGTAACAGAATTCCTTGAAAGTGTTCTGTATGTGTAATAATGCTCGGATTCTACTCTTCTTAGTGTTCCGATGGCACCACTGCCTCAACACTCACCCCAGTGTTTTGTGGTACCATTGCCTCAACACTCTTCTTATTGCTCTGAGGCACTATTACCTCAATACTCATCTTAGTATTCTAATGGCAGCACAGCTTCAAAACTCACCTCAGTGTTCTGTGGCAGCACTGCCTCAACACTCTTCTCGGTGTTATGGGGCACCACTGCCTCAACACTCGTCTCAGTGTTATGATGGAATCACTGCCTCAACACTCATCTCAGTGCTCTGAGGCACTACTGCCTCAACACTCATCTTAGTGTTCTGATGGAAACACTGCCTTAACACTCACCTCAGTGTTCTGTGGCACCATTGCCTCAACACTCTTCTTAGTGCTCTGAGGCACTACTGCATCAACACTCAGTTTAGTGTTTTGATGACACCACTTCCTCAACATTCACCTCAGTGGTCTGAGGCACCAATGCATCAACACTCATCTTAGTGTTCTGAGGCACCGATGCCTCAACAATTGTCTTAGTGTTACGACGACAGCATTGCCGCAAACACTCGTTTTAGTGTTCTAACGGCAGCATTGCCTTAACACTCTCTATAACCAACTAATGTTCCAAAGACCTTTCCGTTGTTGTTATGGTAGAAGAATAATGCTCTAAATACCTAAGAGTACAATTGCAGAAAGAGCAAAACTTGCTCAAATAATAAATAAATATTATTCCAGGTGGTCTTGGTCAGAAGTGGATTTGGTCCTTCTGCCATGCTAGTTTTACCTAGTCATACCTATTAAACCATGTTTGTCCATCTTCCATCTCCAATGCTCGTCCAGTGTTAAGACCAAGCTTGTTTGCCTGCTATAAAGCCCATGCTTTTCCATTCATTTGTGTTTTCTTGCTTATCTATCCATCCATGCCTTCTATACTTGTCCGTCTAAGTCGAATGTTTCCAACCAATTCCAAGTCTTGCTTCGGTCTTTCAACCATGGTTCTCTACTTGTCCATCCAGGATGACTCCCTAGCTTGATTATTTGAAGTTCAAGCCAACTATTACTCTTCTGATAATATTCAACCATTAAACTATAAAGTTATATTTTATTTTATTTCATCTAACATGCCATCATCTAATGCTTACCACGTAACATTACTCGTTCCGCGCTAAGTCGGGGACGTAATATAGATGGTGGTTTTTGTCAAGGGTAAAATAGTAAAAAAATCTCTCAAGACCCGAGTCTAAGAAATATTAAACCTAAAAATTCTACAAAGAGTTTTAGGCAAGTGATTATCCTATCCTCTCTCTATATATATATATGGTCAACTACATATACGATCAAAATTACTGAATGAATTACATCCATTAGTGTATGGAATCATCAGAATGGCACTGGTGCATACTACGACTTTCCCAGATATTCTATGATTTTTACATGAAATCTCAAGCTCCTAAATGAATTGCCCACTAATAGTTGGTTCCCCTTATGTCAATACGCATACTCAATTGAATGACTCACTAAAATATTTATATAGTTGTTATATAGAGATTACATACGAATCTACTTGATTAAAGTACCATAGTTGTGCTTAGATACCGAGTCAAAATTGTGGCAGACACGATTTCATAGCTTTTTCCAGCCTCAGCCACATTAATCCTCGCATAAAGAAACAACTAATGTGAAGAGTATGAAAATAACTCAATTTAGGTGTAATACCCGGTATTTTTATACACCGTTTCGGGTCGGGTTATGCCCCACTTATCTAATCTTGTTGTTTAGGTTGTTGTTGCCTTTTCCTTAGTCTAGGTGGGTTGCTTGAACTAGGAAAGCTACAATATTTGGGTGAAAACATAGTCATATCATTCATTTTGATAAATAAATAAAATTAATAGAAAATTAAAAAGATAATTAAAAGTATTAGAGAAAATAATAAACATAGGATTTAATATTAGTAATAATATTAGTATAAGGTTTATTATAAATAAATAGGGAGAAAGGTATTAGAGAAGTTAGAAAACCAAAGGCTACGAAGAGGGTGAAGAAGATGAACTGGAGCTAGGGTTCTTGAGGAAGATTAATTAAGAAAATCAGTAGAGGATAGATGGAATTGAAGTAGAATGCTAGATCCCTTTCTCCTTGGTTGATGTAATTTCTTAATTTTAATTTCGCATGATTTAATTTTAGGTTTCTTTTCTTTATTTATATAGAATTATGACTCCAATCGATGATCAGCTTTATCTTATTAATAGATAACATTAGTAGGTATCACTGGTTAAAATTGGAGCATAATCCACCGTAAATTCACCGTCAAATTTTTGTTTTAGTTTAGACAATATTCTCTAAAATTTTGGACAGTTTCTCTTTATCACGATTTTGATTGATTTAGGCAACCCTAATTATGTTAGAATGATTCGGGATATGAATAAAAGTTATAGATTTATATCTTATCGTTCAGTATGATTTGACTTTGTTCAATTTAAGAATATTATAAATTTAGTATGAATATTTTGGTAACGTTATGTAATCTGCCAAGTTTTTATGTTTATCTTGTAAAATCAATATCTTACGTTTGAGCCACTAGTTTGCTATGAAATTTTTTGATATGTTATATATAATATTATCAAAAATGTTCACCAAAACTTTTAGGACGATCGGACAAAGTTATCACCATGAAATAATTATCATAAGATTATGTAGTTTGTAAATCTATTCTTGTCTGTATATATGCTTGAGTGAAATGCATGATTACTTTTTTGTCATATGATTTGATAGTATTTTTGAAAACATGGTTTAAAAAAGAAAATGAGTTCATGTTTTTCATAGATGGAATTTGGTTCCATGCTAACGAAGGGTAATGATTCTCGGGAGCGAATGGGTAATGATTCTTAATAACGTATAGGGTATTGATCCCCTGATCCATAGATGGCGGTTGTCCGTGCCGAGGTAAACGATAGGTGGTTGTATGCACCAAGGTTTTTCGTACCGTGAACTCATGAGTTGAAATCTGAAGTAGATGATTTGTTGGAAATATTATTGGTATTATGAACTCGTGGATTGATATCTAAATTGAATGATCTTCTTGAAACATTGTTTGCATTGTGAGATTATTTGTTGAATATGCTATTGATTCCTCGAAGTTATGTTGTATTCCCTTATTGTATGTTCTATTTGATATATTGATTATCTTACCGTATTTTTTGAGAGAATGCATTCTACCGAGCTGTCATCTCACCCCAATTAACATTCCTTGCAGATTTCACTAAAGGTGGAAACGGAACTAAGAAGTTAGTACCTTGATGATTGTGTTTTGTTTCTTGTAATTGCTTGAAGTGTAATTTGGTCTAAATGTTTTTTCGAAATATTGTTAGTAAATTCATATGCTTACACTTATGTATCTAAAATTTTTGTTGTTTTTGGTGAAATAATTAAAAAATAAAATTTATACATTTGTCTTGTTCTGACCCGTAACACCTTGAGCTCGATCTCTATATGGGTTTGACCCTGGTCCGGAACTCGAGGTGTTACATTAGGGCTTTGAAAACACTAAAAAATAAGTTCACAACACTTACAAATGTTCCAAATCCTATGGCCACAGCTCGTGTGTGCCTTAGTGGCCTACGACCACAGTTCATGTGAGCCTTAGCCTATGGCCACAGTTCGTGTGAGTCTTAGATTAAATCATTAAGCTTTTTCAGCCTATCCAGCAACAAGCTTGCCCGTCCAAGCTTGTCTGTCAAGCATACTTAGCAGCAAGCTTGCCCATCTAAGCTTGTCTTTCCAAGGTTGCCTATTAAGCATACATAGTAGCAAGCTTGCATGCCCAAGCTTGCCCGTCTAAGCTTGCCTGTCAAGTGTATAAGCTTGCCCGCCTAAGTTTGCCTGTCCAAGCATATCTAGCAGCAAGCTTGCATGTTCAAACTTGTCCGTCCAAGCTTAGGCAGGCTTGTCCGTGTTAACTCTAAACAGGCTTTTCGATATATCTCATCTAGCTAAGCTTATGCGCCTTAGCTACCATGCTTAACTCGTTCATCTCAAGTCACTTGCCTTGTCTATCAAAGCTATACTAGGCCTCGCTCATATAATTTCTGGGGAAATTTCAGTTTGGTCCTATTTTAGATGGTCACAAATCAGTTTGGTCTACCGACAAAAAAGAAAGTTTAGTTTGGACAATATTTATTTAAAAATATTAAAATATCTAAAGTACCCTTTTTCTCTAACTTCTTCACGTGATACACAAACTTATTATCTTCTTTTTTATTTTTTCTCTACTAATTTCTCTCTCTTCTTAACATAAACAAAAATTAAATATCTTTCAAAATATAAGTTGAAAAATAATAAATTTTATATATTCGGAAAGGTGTCGACGAGATCTACACAACGAGTACCCATTGTACTATGTTTCAAAAAAATTTAATAAAAACCGGTATAATGGTAGTTCATATCCAAGAATGAACACTATTTTTTGAGTATGGTAGTTCATTTTAGTCCTTGCAGTTCATTTTATAGAATGAACTCGTATATGATAGTTAATTCTAACCGTTTATTTTGTAGAATGAACTCAGAGTAGTAGTTCATTTTAAAAAATGAAGTCGTAATGGTAGTTCACATTGTAGAATGAACTCGTGATATGTGTTCATATCGTAGAATGAACTCATAATGGTTGTTCATATTATAGGAATGGTAAATCATTTTGTAAAATGAACTCGTAACTAATGATAGTTAAATATGTTAGTTCATATTGTATAATAAACTCGTAATATATGTTCATTATGGTAGTTAATACTGTAAAATGAATTCGTAAATGGTAGTTCATTTTGTAGAATGAAGTCATTATAGTAGTTCATTCTAGCATGTAATGGTAGTTCATTCTGTAAAATGAACTCGCAAAGTTAGTTCCATTACAATGGTAATTTATTTTATCGTTTTTTGCATAATGAACTCACAATGGTAGTTTATTCTAGCAGTTCATTCTAGCATGTAATGGTAGTTCATTCTGTAAAATGAACTCGCAAAGTTAGTTCATTACAATGGTAGTTCATTCTAGCAGTTCATTTTGTAGAATGAACTCGTAATGGTGGTTCAGTATGTAAAATGAACTCGCAAAATTAGTTCATTGCAATGGTAGTCAATTTTAGCCGTTCATTTTGTAGAATGAACTCGTAATTATAGTTCATTTTATAGTTTATTTTTAGCTAAACAATAACATAAAAAATTAAAGCTTCAAAAAATAGTGAAAGTGGTATTCATTTTGTAGATTTCATCGAGAGCTTTTCGAATATATAAAAAAAAAATGTAAACTTGGACTTATGGTTTGAGAGATTTTTATTTTTTAATTTTTTTTCACTTTTAGAAGTGAGGGAAAATTGTATTTCTGACACTATTTTTAAAAATGATGATGTCATTCCGTGTTGGTAACGTTTACCCTATAACTAAATAGTAATTTTTGAACCAAACTGATAATATATTTTTAAAAAAGGACCTTAAAGCAATTGGAATAAGTCAACATGACCAAACTAACACGATATATTTTATATTATGACCAATATTGATAGTTTCTACATATTTTATATGGGACCTCACACACATATATTTTCATGCGTGGCCTCACATACATATTCTAATACTCATCATGTTATACACACTTCAGTCCTCTAACTCTAAAAATACGTATTGACGGGTAAGGAATGGGGTAATGCGTCCTTCACGAAAGTTGTTCGTATAGGTTACTGCTATAACATACTAAAAAGTCATCTTATTCTGACCAACGGTCTAGGAGATATAACCTAAACCTTAGACGAAATACAAGCTGAAAACAGTCATAATTTTGCTTAAAATATTCTTGGAAGGTTGTTGTTTGCTCTGTTTGACTAACAAAACAAGCTCTAAACCTAAATTTTTCTGCGCAAGGAGATAACTGACGAGTTTCCAATTCAGAATTAGGGTTAACCATCAAAAACGGACATAGTATGAAAAATCTATATCGCTTTTACTAAAAGGTCTTATATCTGAATTTTCTAACGACAAAAATCAACTGAAATATTTTTTTCCTCACTCTTTCACGGCCATCCAGCACCTCTTGCTGATGACGTGAAAAGAAGTGTTCGACCTAATCAATGCCTGCATTCGGCGTCACATATTCAGTTCAGCATGTCAGTACTGGTTGACACACTCGAACTCTCACTGCTCACTTGAGCACATCAGAGTCTTGACATGAGGCTTAAATAAATACATATTCATTTTCAGTCTACCTGCTCCTTACAAGCCTCACTAGTCCTGTCAGGCTCATCAAGATTCATTATACATGTCTAGCCATGCATGATAAGTCATAAGTCAACTTGACTAAGCAAGTCACAACTCGACTTCACACTAAGTAGTATTTTCTACTACAAATTATACGATACATCAAAGATGTCACAAATGAGGGGATATTCATTAGGGTATTGTCTGGAGGTCTACAACACGTGGTACAACAGTGCACCAACTACAGAGAAAAATCTGAAAGTTCGATCAGAAGTTGAGTAGGGAAGTGGTGGGTTGAGCAACTGCCCATGCAACCTCAAACAGAGTGGGGAGCGGTTGTCAATACCTTTTCCACTTCATTTTTACTCAACGATCGACATTTTCTTCCAGAGAGGATGTCAGGTGAATGGTTACAATAGCTATGATATAAATAGATTCTCAATCTATTGAACAGACAACAAGTCTAAGAACAACAAGGACGACAATTCTATTTCTAAGATAAATCTAACACAAAACAACACAAATTGAACTCGATCATTCAACCTTCTCACATACAGAGAATTCTTCACAGCTATTGACACCTATTACATCCCACGGAGTCTGATACTCTGACCTTAATCTTTCTCTCGCTTTCTTCCATAAGACCAACCCTTCTCCTTCTCCTTTGTGATTGAAGCAAGACTGGAACAGCCATTGCTTGGTTTATGCCAGGATTGTACGGATTGATCTCTCAGATCTAACCAAAATATTTTAACAATATAAATGTTTAATGATTAGACGAATATTCATATGCCCACCCCACTTTTCTAAATTTATCTTTTTAATTTATTTAACCACAAACACCCATCTAATATAAAAATTGGGAACAACCACTGGACCAGGCTCTTCCCAAACTGCCATGGAAAAAAGGATTGGGAAAAGGTTGGGAAGCAGTCTTGGTATGCAAATGTCATATGATATGTAAATGTCATTATATACTATGTTAGTATGTTTATATAATATATAAATTTAAAATATTTTATGATTTAATGAGCATTTTAACATCTTTTCATGCTATAAGATATGCCTAAAAACACCAAAAATATTGGGTGGGCTTCGACTGCCTTGTAAAGCCTCATCAGTGCCGATTCAGTTATAAATTTGCCCCCCTTTAACTAAAGTTTTAACTTCTCACCTAGCCGTTGGGGCTTAACTAGATCTTTACATACGGCCTCTTAAGCTCATCATTAGAAATGTTCAAAACATCTATTTTATTTGAATAGTTAGCTTAAGTCTTCCAACTTATTAAAATCATCGATTAAATTTCTTTCGAATAAGATCTCAGGAAAAAAATCACTAAGAATTGATCGTTTTTATAGAACAAAACACAGGAAAAAATCACTAAGAATTGATCATTTTTATAGAACAAAGCACAATGCAGCAACGCGTAATAAAAAAAATGTTTTTTATAAAATTTGTAAAAGCATCAGACTAAATTTAAATCGACATGTCAGTACTATAACAAATTTTTCTTAGGTAACCTTAAATAATGCACTAAGTTTTTTTTGTACGGTACCCTGGTCCCGGAAATAAACAAAAACAACATCAATATAGCCTCTCAATTTTGTTTTGCAATCAATACGATTTGTTTATCCCTCTCCCTCAAATGATTTTTTAACCATCCCATGAGATTCAAAACAATATTAAAACTCAAAATTCCCTCCACAAAACGTGAAAAGGCGGCAAATCTTTTGCTCAAAATACTCACAGACTTTTCGGGTTTGATTTCAATGAATATTTTAGTAACCAAATTGCAAGTATATGATGAAATAACTTATAATGGAAAAGAATCTTTCGTGTATTGTGCAATAAATAAATAAACTTTTTATTTAATTTTCTTAAAAAATAGAAAATAGGTACAAAACTTAGTAATTAGCCGTATATTATGCTGCACAGAAAAATCGCTAATTGCCAAGTTTAACCCGTCTTGCACTGCCACAGCAGCCCTAAATTTAGTTACTTCACTCACTTCACGACGTGAGACTGTGAGAGATGAAAAAGCTTCTCACCACGTCGATGTTCAAAGCGCACGTGCCAATTTGCACGTGTTAATGATTACGTGATGACTCTTGTCTCTTTGTGTATTTGACTTGGCCCCACGGTTGAAAAACACCCACCTACTTGAAAGTTCACCTTATTTACCAAAAAGCCCATCCCTTTATAATTAATTTACGTATTAAGTGGCACGTGCGAATCAGTCCGTGTTTATCTTTCTTTTTTTACTCTTCGTCACCCATGTGAAAGTGGGTGAACCACTGGAATTCGTCTTTGTCTTTATTACCGTCTCACTCTCTTGCGAGTTGCGACACAGCACCAGTGCAGTCACCATCAAGTAAGTCATATTTTAATAACGTGTGTCAGGAAGACCGACTTTCTAATTGGTTGTACTTGTAATCTAAAAAGTAACACCTTCCATACCAGAGTTGTAGTTGGGATCAGAATTACAATCTAACCATCGATAACCAAAGATATCGAACACGTGGGAGAGAATCCGGTGGGAACTAGATTTTCTTTCTTAGTTCGGAAATTGAAAACGAATCAAAAATAGAATTGAAAAGGAATCAAAAATAGAATCAAGAATCATCAGAAGAGGGTTAGACCAAGGTATTCATTATCGGATTTCAATAAATATTAGTTAGAACTAAAATACTGGTATGACTCTATATTTAGTGAATATCGATAAAATATTGACGAATATCGACATCTCAGATAAATATCGAAATCGATATTATTAATGGTATCTTGATCATCTCGACCGAAATTAACTACATTAGTTCAGATTCGAACTGAGAACTGCGAAGTGTGAACAGTGAACTAACTGAACTTGATGAAGTTTTAGTTACTTAAAATAGCTATTGTCCAAACTTGAGTCTGTCTCATTTCTTAGGATAAGCCAAATTAGTATAAAATTATGAAAAACACCGAATCTAGGAACAAACTCAACCACATTATGACTAAAATACTGTTTATTTCTTCTTTTTCTTGATCTTCTTTTTTCCAGTTTGACTTTCTAATTTTGTTTAGTGGAGTGCTTGTTGCTGAGGGAATCGAATGGGATTGATGCGAATTTATATACAACTGCATTTTTATGAGTTAGTCGGGTGAAGTTTGATCTCCGTCACTTTCTCTATTCGTCACAACCACGAGTAAACACTCACTCCACACCTGATTGATAACGAAAGATGTATTTAAAGAAGGGGAGATCATAGATATTACACAAAGAGATTAAAGAAGAATGATTACAAATTTGGCTAGATAGGCTAGCTGCCATATCCGCGTCCAAGTGCCTTTACAAGTGCTCCCTCCGATTTAAAAAATACTAGCTTTTGTTTCATATGTAATTTTAGAGTGTTGATTGTGTTCATATATTATTTTAATAAAAAGAAATATATTAAACATCACCAGAAGTTATACATATATATGTTACAGCCCTTTATACTGTGATGGCCGATTTTCAAGCATCACGACTACATGAATCAGTTAAATGAAATACAAAACAAGAAGAGAATTTAAATTGTAGGAAAACAAATTGAAATCAACACAAACAAATTAAACATGGTTCCGCATCAGAGTGCCTACGTCCACGAGTAAAATCATAGATCATGGTTTCTCAAAAAATAACAAAAGAAAAAAAAAGTCCCCCTCTTATATTCTAGATTTTATGCTTATAAAGGAAAGAGACAATTGGCCTACGTACAACTGCCTCTGTTAATAGGCTATCTATTTCAACATCACCATCGACACGTGTTGAGGTAAATTTAGTGTACTCACATTTTGCCTCTTTTCTTGAGGTTTGTTCGAAGAACAATTTTTAAGAAAATCTCCTTCACTGCTCATTGTATCTTATCTAGTTGCCCCAATTGTAGTGGTGGTGCAAGTGCATCCACGGACTCATTAGACTGCTATGCTGTAAGTCATTGAGACTGTGAGACAAGTTAGAATGCTAGTACTGCTTGGCTGCTAGACTGCTAGCCCGCGAGACCGCGAGAATGCACTCACATTCACTTGTTTGAGGAGAGACTTGGTGTTGTGGTGTTGCAATTCGAATATTTCTATCATATGCAAATGACTTGCACAAAACAAAAACAAAAAAATTTCTTCAATCTCATCATCACTTGAACGGTGGATGATGGTCACTTGAGTTATGGGATGTGGGCATGGATTATGCTACGCTGCGGTTACATAACAACTCCTATATTTCAGCAACAACGAATGGTGTTATGTTGCGGTTACATAACCTCTTTTATACGTTAGTAAGAGTGTAAATGTTCGTCCATTAGTTGTAGTGAGTTCATCTCATAAACCACATGACATCTTCATATGAGCTGCGGGAGTTGCCGCAGAATGTCAACATATGCACCTAAAGATGTGGATATCATAACTAACCACGGAATGAACTGTCACTTATTTACTTTTGTTGTGCCATCTAGCTTGAAATAATCATTAGACAACTAGTTTGATTAAATAAAGAGAACCCAAGCTCAGATCTGGTCAATGAAATGACAAACCAAAACAAAAACTAAAGGTTGAAAATCAAGAAGATATTTTTACTGATCAAACACAAGAAAAGCAAATTGTCGGGATTGAAACCAACATAACTATTGGGAAAATAATTTTGAATTCAATAGGGTTCATTGAATCATTTTTTCGAACAGTTAAAAACCAGTTTTAATAACTCAGTTCAAGGTTTGAACCAGGATGGGAAAACATGGTTTAGATAGCTGCAAGCAATTTAAACTTCACATAAATCATTTATATCATTAAAACAAGGTTCACTTTATAAATAGGAAATAAAACTTTGATTGCTGCAGGGATAATTTAATCTTCATAAAAATTATATAATCACAAACCCATTTACAGAGCTTTTGAAATAAAAATTGAAAAGAAAGGAACCATATTCAAAGAAAAAGGAAACAAGGGCTTTCTCAACTGATAATTAAATCAGAACTTAAAAATAAAAAATTTAGATCAGGCATAATAAATTCATTTACCTCTCCTTGTTTCTAGCGCCAAATTGTGATTGCCGATTTAAGCAGCACAACCACATGAATCAATTGAATGAGATACAAAACAAGAAGATAATTTAAATTGCAGGAAAACAAAATTGAAATTAATACAAACAAGTTTAACATGGTTCGACATCAGAGTGCCTACGTCCACGGATAATGAAAGTTTGAGTGTTTTTATTGGTCATTGAGTGTTACAAATATGATGAAACTGAAACCAAAGATCATGGTTTCTCAAAAAATAGCAGAAGGAAAAAAAGTCCCCCATTTCTATTATAGGTGTTATGTTTATAATGGAAAGAGACAATTAGCATATTTACACAACTGCCCTTATTAACAAGTTGCATGCTTCAACATCACCATTGACACGTATTGAGGTAAATTTAGCGTACTCACAGCTGCCTTCTATTACATTATATTTCAAAACATTAAGAAGATAACAACTATTGCAAAAACTATCATTTTTCTTTGTAGACCATTTTACTAATTTATCGGCTTCACTATTATACTTTCTACTTACATAAGCTATTTTAGATTTATCCATACTTACCAAAATATTCTTTACATCATATAATATTGATTTTCTTCTCCAATCACAATTAGAGGGTTTACTTTTCAGAAAAAGAACCACATTTTTACAATTGCTCTGAATCTGCAGGTCCTGGTACTGTAGCTCTGCCTCCCATTCTAAGGCTCTTTTCAATGCAAAAGCTTCTCGATATTTTGTATTTGTGTTATAGCCTGAAAAAACTTTGATCAACAATGCAGTTGTTAATCCATAAGATTATACATGTACCATACTCCCTCGTGCTATCATCAAAAGAAACATCTAAATACATACTTTTTTGGGTGTTTATATTATTTTTAGCAGCTATTTAAAGGGATGACCTTTTAAATATTGCACTTAGTCTTTTACATGGTACCCAGAAAATGAACAGAAAGGACAACAATGTATAGCATTTTAATTTTCTTTTGCAACCTATAAATTTGTTTCTCTGCAAAAAAAAAGTACTATGAAATTTAAAACAATAAGAAAATTAAAATTTCCTTCGTAAAACGTGAAAAGGCGGTAAATATTTTGCTCAAAATACTCATAGATTTTCTAGTTAACTTTGAACTAGGAGAGAAGTCTGATCAAGGCCAAAAAAATTCCAATTAGCATTGGACTGGGAGAGGAGTCTGATCAGGGCCCAATATTTTGCAGTTAGCTTTGAAAAAGCCTGGTTGAAGAAAATTTGGACCCGGAGCACCCCAAGGGTGCATATTTGAAAACACAAATCATATCTCTTCAACGGAAGGGATTTCAATTAGAGATAAATTTTGAGACTCTGAAATGCAAGGCTTTATTAAATCATATAAGGAGGATTGGGGAGTGCCTGTTTGAGAGAAATGAAATTAATTTGTTCTTTGTTGGAAAGCCAAAGGCCCGAGGGTTCGAGAAGGAAATAAATCACAATTATTATTTTCCTATTGGAAGCAGATGTATGAAAGCATTCGGTATTTTGGTCATAATTCTTGAAAAATAATCATGGGATAGTTGATGATAATATTCATTTTTCTGATTCGGTACCATTTACTTAATTATGCTTGAAGGTTCATAAGTTTATCTAGTTGGGTAGAATAGGTTCCTGATTTATGTAGATTCTAGATTTTTTTTATTCAGATCTTTTATATTCTTATAAATATTTACAAAAATTCCGAGTTCTAGTGAGCTAAGTCTGAAGAAAAAAGTTGGAGTTTAAAAAAAAGTTATTTATGGTGGGGTCCCTAGTGTGAAAATTCCAAGAACCAAAGATGATGGAATTTAAAGATGGGTGAGTAAGCCAGGATCTAAGATACCAGGGTGGTTTTTTAAAGTTCTAGTTGGAATCAAGTAACAATTGGGTGTGGTCGGATCAAACTCTTGGAAGATGACGTACCTTAGTATATAGGAATTGTTGTGACCAATATAAGACATAAACGTTTTGTTAATTCTTTCATTGATATTTGATTCGTCTTTGCATCTGGTGTTTCCATTTTATTTCCAATTTGATGAAAGATATGTTGTTTTAGGTTGGGAATGGTAGAAAACAGTTGTTTCCACTGTGGGCTAGATGGTTGAGAAATGGGGAGGTTATGGGAGAATATGGATTATTGTTTGAGGTATTTCTTTCTACAAAGGCTTGCCCTGTAAAAGTGATAGGGAATTGTGTCTTTGTCCATAATGATTCTGATGATAAGTGCATATTTTATATATTCTATTATTGTTATCTTATATTTATTTGCTAGATATTGTGTGAATTACCTTGTATTATTATTACTTTTCTATTTTATGTCTTTTGTTATTAGGTTGCATCTTTAAAAAGAAGTTGAAATTAAATGTGAGTACTATAAAGGAAGAAGAGACAAATACTAAGTTAAACTCATTCAAATCTAGTATTTGTTCTCACCATACTGGGAAATCTGAAAAATACTAAGTTAAACTCATAAATTATAACGACAGGATGTTGCCATGTGATTATTTGTAAAAGCGTAATCTAAGTTAAATCCGAGTTTCTTTTACGCCATATTGCTTAGAATAATCTCAAATCACAAAAACCATTGCTTTCATTAGGTTAAACTTGAGTGGCTCTGCGCCAAGTTATCTAGTATAAAGGATTCAAAGAGTGGCTCTTGCGCCTTTGACGATAAAAAGAGTTTTGCCAGAGTAAATTTACGATATGATGCTTTAGGGTTATTGATACCGATAGAAAATGATTATTCAATTTGATTTAGTTAATCACATGTTTGATGACGGAAGTTGAACTCTCTAACCAGTATTCTCATTCTATTGTTCATAACTTAATTTGTTCACTGCTATTTATTTAGTTCGTTTTTTTTTACAATCATATTAAATTCCCTAGTTACATAAGTAATCAAAGATAATTAACAATCACCTGCCTCTTTGTGGGATCACACTGGTTTTTGATACTTTACTCTGATCTATATTTGTGAAGTAAGAACCCAAAATAATTTTGCTTAGCTGATAACCGACCATATGGTTTTACATCAAGTCCAAATTTGTTTCATTAGTAAAGCCTTATTATGTTGTGCAATGTTCTTGATGCCTAGACCGCCCCTGGCTTTTTGGTCTGGTCAATTTATCTTATCCCAAATGATGAAGCTTCTGATTGAAAAATCATATCTCTGAAAGAAGTTCCGAGCAATACGATCAATTTTGGTATGGACATAGGTAGGGAACAATTGTGTTTGCATCATATGGTTGGTAGTAGGTGTGAGATAAAAGTTAATCATGACTAACCTTCATGATGGACTAAGCATTTCGTCATCCATCTTTTTGCTTTCAGGGCCATTCGTTTAATAAGTGGAGTAAACACGTGTTTTGTTAGATTTTCATTGTTTAAATTGCACCCCAAGGTAGATTGGTGGAATTGTAGTGGTTGGCATGTTAATTAAAAAGATGTTTTAGAGCATATATTTCATTTTGTGGAAGTTTCGGATGGTGGATAATTGTTGATTTTGTTGTGTTGATTTGTTGCCCAACTGAAGTAGAGCATGATTGGTCAAGTTACTTCAGGTGTTGATTACTTTATTTCGATGCTCTGTTTGTGACGAGAAGATCATCCGCATACATAAGATGTAAGATTAGGGACGCTTTGTAGGAAATGTTGAGCCATTTGATGTTTTTTCAACTGTTCCATACTTCTGATAGGCTAGTCGAAAGAATTTCTGCACATATGATGAAAATATATGGGGATAGTGGATCACCTTGTATGATTCTTCTATTTGAAATGATATATGCCCATGTGGAGTTCCGTTAATGTTGATCGAGTATGTTACATAGGTGATACAAAGCTTTATGTATCATATAAAAGTGTTTGGAATCTTAGTTCTTTTAGGGTTATTCGGGTAAACCCCTAATCTCATCTATCACATGCCTTTTATATATCTAGTTTGAGTGTAATTTTGGTTTCTTAGATGACAGTCGGAGTTCTGATATGGTGGAAAAGTTCTCATGCAATGTCTATATTATCATGGACTGATCTCTGAGGGACAAATGCACTTTGGTATGGACTTATCAGAAATTTAACAAGCAGGCCCCCAATGTATCGCACCTCTTCTTTGAAGACGATTGTTTTTCTTCACTAGGGATGATTTGGGGGAAACCAAAAATCTATTAGAAATTTTTACATGAGACATTACGTGACAAACAACCAACCTTCAAAAATCCAGAATTTACTCCAGCCCTCGGATTCACCATAAACATGGCAAAATAGTAGCGAAAATCTTAAATGTCTCTCTAATGACAAAAAAATGATCAATATTTAAGCACACCCATAATCTTTGATAAAAACCGTAAAAAAACTTTGTGCCCCTCCTAAAAAAATACTACTCTAACTTGCAGAAATTAAAACTCAAGATTAGTGGTTGTTGTTTTGTACCCTATGAATAATGACTTTTGTATGGAAGAAGGTGGTGTTGATGTCCCCATATTGCAACCACTGGCTTTAAATTTGTGTTTCCAATAGGTGGCATGACTTTGAAGTAAGGCCAGATGGCAGAACCTGAGATGTTTTTCTATTTGGATCCATGTATTCAACTAAGTTATATTCTATGTGCTATTTTGATGGAGTGTCATCTTGTTGTGGCCGATGTTCCCGAGTATCTAAATATCTGGTTTGTCTCATTAATATCATATGTTCCTTAGAATTAGGATATTCATCAAGAATATGAAATTAGGATATTCATCAAGAATATGATATCCATTCAAAAAAAAAATGATGTAGTTGATGTTACCCGAGAAATATGTATATGTAGTCATCTCTAATAAGTCCCAAACACAAACAAGAGGTACCAAACACTCCAAGCAGATCACGATATGCAAATTCAGTCCAGTTAACCTCATTTATACCAATGGAAGCATGACCCCCAAACCTCAAAGGCCGCAATCCATCAATTTTAGTACTTATCATCATTGAGCGTAAACCATTATGATTCTGGATAAGATATTGATAGCAAAATTTCCACCTAGTGATGCCATAGAATTAGAGACATTAACAATATCAGTTGGTTCAGGATAAATGTTGAATAACGACACTACAAAATCTTATGTAGTTGATTGAAGTTCATAAATGTTAAAAGATGACTCCCACAATTTTAACTTTAATAAGTTCTCAAACACAGCTCTGGATACCTGTCATATTACTCTAACCGTTTCATGGTAATATTCAACCCGATCATACTAAAGAATAAACCAAAAACACCTCACAAATACACCACCACAGACTTTCTAAAGACAAAACAAGGCTGCCCAAACATGAAAAGAACTAAAAAGAATATTACTTAAGAAACCACCAAACTTCTTTGTAATTTTTTTTATATAAATAGAACGTCAACATTTTTTTTATATAAAAGTTGTCAAAACATTTATTTGACTGAAAAACATGAAGTTTTATGTTAGGTATTTTTGAATGAAAAAGGTCATATATAAATTTTTTGATGATTGATATTCATGCATCATGTATGATATGCTTCAAAAAAACAAATCATGTATGATATTCTAGATATTTCTATTGAACAAGATAATTTATGTTTTTTTATATTCAAATTATTGACACCCGGTAAATAAAACAGGAGATCAAAATATATACAATTAGTATTATCGAGAAAATATATACATGACTATGAAAAGATTCAGTGGAGTAAAATTTCAATACAAAAATTGGTATATAAATTATCGGCAATACCAATAAATATGATCCTTAGCAATGGAAGTAGGGTTTATATTGTACCAAAACAGTAGTATGTGTTTAGATTTTTGAAAAAAAATATAGTATATAGTTAACAAAAGAGACACAATTTTGAGAGAATAATTTTTTAATAGGTTGTAGAATTTTGAGACCCTATTTTATCACTGACGATTACATTACTTTTCGTATTTTTTTTTTAAATTTATTTTTGTTTGACAAATTAGATGTTACAATATGTATATACTTTAGTTTGCTTTGTTTAATTTTTTTTTCTTTGTTTAATGACATAATTTACAGTTACAGATTTACCTCATCTTTTTGTTGTTTAAAAAAATAATTAATATATACGGTGAAATATAAAAAACTAGCCACTCATCTTTTTGTTGTTCAAAAAAATAATTAATATATACGGTGAAATATAAAAAACTAGCCACTCAATAGCGATTCACTCTGCAAATTGCTTGCAATCTACGTGGATGCTGATTTGTTCACTATCTACAAGTCCAATATCACCGAGATTGACAACCAGTTGGGAAATTATCCAATACGTTGGACGCTCGCCATAAAAGCAATGAAATAAATCATAACTTTAGCGACATGCAATTTACTAAATCATTCCGGTAATCTATAAATATAGAAGCCCACTTGGAAAGTAGCTTCCAGTAATTATTGTGACTCATTGGAACGTAACATATGATCTGAACAACCCAGGCTTAATCCCCTCAACACATGGTATATACTCTATGTAAAATCATTTGTATCTTTAATAACTCGAGTCGCCGGCATCGGTAGTCTAAAGCTTCAAGCTCCAAAATGTCCTCTAAAAACTTAAGGATTGAGCCTGGGGCATTATAACTACAAGCCCCAAGCAATACGTCTAGGATTGATTTTTTTTTTTTTTGTTTCACAAATAAATATATAAAAGCAGCTATAATATCTTTGATGGCCTGCACGTAGGCCCGAAATCCAGAACTGGGCCATGTACTGTCCTGTCCACAATAACTACGGTCAACAAAGAACTTAAAAGGAGGGGGTAACGCCTTCAAGTATTTTAACAAAAACAAGGGTATAAACGTAAAAACAACTCCGAAAGTGAATGTCTTGTAATTTACGAAGAAAGAAAAGGATATAAACGTAAATCAAAAAGAAAGGGGGAAATTAAAGAAAAAGAAAAAGGAAAGAATAAGAAAGATAGAGTAGAGAGAGAGATATAGAAAATAAGAAAAGAGAGAGAGAGATAATTTAAGCAGCGGACACAGAAGAAGAAGAAGAAGAAGAAGAGATTGAATTTTTGATTAATGCCGCCGTGATAGCACCACCACCACCAGAACCAGCCTGTGATTTGTAACGGTGAAGAATTAATTAGGGTTTTTTCCTTTTAAAATTTATTATCATATTTATCTTGCTCTAATAAAATCTAGGGCTCAAAAAAAAGGTTTAACAGCATAGTTTGGATCTGGGATTAGAAACCTTGCAGGTGTTATTTAAAGGTTGGGCAAAATTTTTTTTAGGGTTATAGTATAACTTAATTTTATTGGGGGCGTTGACGAAGAACAAGTGAGTGTGTTGCCCCATGTTATAGAGGTATGCCGCCGGAACCCTCAACTTGGGATCGAAAAGATTTCTTCAAAGAGAAGAAGTATGAGAGATTGGATTCTGTAAATTCTGTTTCAAGATGGAGAGGCGGAGGTGGAGGAGGCGACCCCCATGTAGGAGTTGGAGGCGGAGGACATAGAGGAGATTATACAAGATGGGGAGGTGGTAACGACGATTTTCGAAGACCATTAGGTATGTTTTTTTAATAATTTTTTGATAATTTTTTCTGGGTTTTCTCTATCTGAGAAATTAGGGTTTCAAATTTAACTGAAATTGATGGGTGGCGGGGGCAGTTGAGGTTGTTGACTCTCATGGGTTTAGCTGGATCTGCCCCTGCTATTGAAAACTACTGAAACCAACTGTTAATTGAAAATCCGGTTTTTGACTTTTTTCCTCCTCCTCTTCTTCTTACTATTAGAGATCTGGGTTTGTTTAGGAATACATGTTTTTAGTTTGGTTTGTGCTTTCTGAAGATTGTTATAAAATTTGGCTGTGTTGTGATTTGTGTTTTTTTTTGACTTTTTTTTTTTGTGTGGTGAAGGTCATGGTAAGCAAGGTGGTTATCAAATTTTTCCTGAGGAATCTGGTTATGGATGTACACCATCAAGGTCTAGTGAGAGGATGGTGGAAGATGAGAGTAGTTTCAGATCTTTTAGTTCTCGTGGGGGGGAGTCGAAGTACGGAAGAAGTAGCCGAGAAGTAAGGGGATCTATCATCCATGGGAGTCCACGTGAGTGGAGAGGACATCCACGGGAATCTGGAGGGGATGTCTCGTTTAACCCTTTTGGAAGGCACCATGATTTAACTACTCAAAGGTCAGTCAGTGATATTATAACATCTCATCATCATTCTGATGCTGAGAATACTTCCTTGGATCCACATCCCTTCAGAGATGAGCATGATAAGATGGGTGGTTTGGATGCCTTAGGAACAGGCCACAGATATGAGAGAGACCATTCTTTGGGAGGATCGATCCCGTGGAAACGTTCAAAATGGAATCGTTCGAGCAGCTTATCTTCGAGAGGTTCGGGTTTCAGCCATTCAAGTAGTTCAAGGAGTATCAGAACAGATTCAGATGGAAGTAAGACTGAGTTGCATCCTGGAAGAGTGACTCCACTTCGCTCTCCTTCAGTGGAGATATCTGGTGATTTACCAACTTCTTTGAATGATGAAACCTGTCCAAGGAAGAAACCACGACTTGGATGGGGGCAAGGGTTGGCCAAGTATGAGAAACAGAAAGTCGAAGTCCCTGAACGGAAGCCTGCTGAAAACCCTGTTCAACAACCTGTTGAAAAACTTGTGGAGAAGTCTGTTGAAAAACTTGCAGAGAAGTTAGTTGAAAACCTTGTGGAGAAGAATCCCGTAGAAAACCTTGTGGAGAACTCTGTTGAAGTACCTGTCGAGAAGGCTGATGAGAAGCCTGCCGAGAAGGAATTCAATGTAAGCAAACAGCTTAACCAGTTCTATTTGTTGACTAAAAAGAAATTAGTGTTTAATTTTAGTTTTTTTTTTTTTTTTTTTTGCATATGAACTTATATTTGTTGGCTACTCATCTTTGATCTCCTCTTTCCTTCTCTGCAGGAAGTGCTGAGGTCTACTGGAGCACAGTCTGAGCAAGAGCTTGTTCTTGGAGATGCCTCAAGTCTAAAAGACTTGCCTGAGGAGTTGCCCGATGAGAATCCCGTTGAGAAATCTGATGAGAAGCCTGATGAGAACACAAAATCTGATGAGGACGCAAATAGCAAAAAACCCACTCCAACTATAGTAATAACAAGCTTGTCTGATACGAGCCCTAGACTCACAGGCTTGTCAGAATGTTCATCTCCTCCAACACCATCTTCATTTGCTTGCAGCTCTTCCCAAGGTATGTTTTACTGTCTTTGAGAAAGTATTAACAGAGTTTACACTTGCATTTTAAACATTAGTGCTTATTTGTTCTTCCTTTAACTTATTGACCATGTTTAGTGACTGAGCCCTGAACTAGGTTTTGTAGATCTTTTTTTGGGTGATATTAGTTTCTTTGTCCCATGAATATCCTTCAAAGTTGGAAATATACAATTTATCATGCACTCATGTTGAACAACTTTGGTTTCATTATACATGAAAGTCAGGGCCTTTTACTCCTCAGCTAGAGAATTTTGTTTATTTCAATTGTATATTGGTTGTCACCAATGATTATTCGTTGTGTTCCAGGAGTGAATCCTTTTGTAATACATGAAGCTATCATATGAAGGTGCTGTTTGTCTATGCCTAATTGAACCACTCTAGTAATCCACTGATCTGTTGGACCAACTAAGTATGCACTATATTTTACTTAGGGACTTCAGTAAATCTATCTAAAGTGTTATTCTCACATGTTATTCATTTTGTGTGATGGCACTCTATTATCACATGTGGCTTCCTGTACCCTTGTTTTTTATGGCAAGCCGGGCCTGTGATATCTGGCCAAATAGAGCATTGGTGTAAGCCTTAGTGTTCTTCGTAGTAGGAACAACACTCTTATCATTCTTCTTCTTTTTTGATTTCTCTGCTTCATCAGTAGTAGGAACAACATTCTCATCATCAATCTTCTTCTTCGATTTCTCAGCTTCAATTTGTGATTTTTCTTTTTCCATAACATATCTTTCCCCACTAGAAGAATCATCGTCATCATCATAAGTAGAAGTAGGCGGGTGAGTTTCTTCGTTTCTTTGTTTTGGTTATGTTGTTCTTCTTCGGAAGAAGAATCATCCTCATCATCAGAATTAGAAGTAGTAGTACCAGAAGAGGGGG
>JAJJMC010011550.1:3225884-3281171 GCA_023531435.1 Papaver californicum
ACTCACCCCCTCTTCTGGTACTACTATTTCTAATTCTGATGATGAGGATGATTCTTCTTCCGAAGAAGAACAACATAACCAAAACAAAGAAACTCACCCCGCCTACTTCTACTTATGATGATGATTCTTCTTCTTCTAGTGGGGAAAGAGATGTTATGGAAAAAGAAAAATCACGAATTGAAGCTGAGAAATCGAAGAAGAAGATTGATGATGAGAATGCTGTTCCTACTACTGATGAAGCAGAGAAATCAAAAAAGAAGAAGAATGATAAGAGTGTTGTTCCTGGTCGTTTGGCTTGTGAAAGAGTGTTGTGGGATTGTGGCATATTTGATATGAGCAACATATAGGAGTTGTCTTTGTGATCAATATCAAACTGGTTAACAATATAACTTCCTCATTATATCTTAAAGTAGGGTTCCATACTCTGAGCTTGAGTCCCATCCAATAGGATTATATCTTCAATTTTTTTTTGTAAAGTGGATTTTCAAAATGCTTTAAGGAACTCTTTTTTTTTTTTTCTATCCTGTGGACCCATGTTTGTTGCATAGAAGAACTCAGACATATTAGCTATATATATGCCATTTCATTTGAAATATGTGAACCTGATCACTTTCTTTAGTTTTCATTTATGGCTTCTGCCTAGATTTTAAGTAATGCATTTGCTGAGAACTACTCCAATCTGTTTCCCATGTCACTAATGTATGACATGTTCTACTCTCTAATTTTTTGGGCACTTGGTATTTACATGTATGATTTCTCAAAATTTATATTCCCTGTGCTTGAATTTTGAGTCGTGTGTCAAAGTTGCCATGTTGGTTTTAAGTGGTTGATAGGTGGTGCTTTACCATTGTATTGACATGCTTCTAAAATCTCCTCAATCTCTCTTTTCAGTTTTTGTCTTAATTTTAGGTTATTAAGAAAATACCTATAAGAGCAAGTACAATGCAGATTTCTTTATGTTTAGCTTGTAGATATTTCAGGAAAGATGTATAAGATTGTTCATTTCCCACCTTGCCTTTTTTTTTTCTATAATTCATCTGGTGTTTGTATCGGGAGTTTTGAAGTTTGGAATGCTCTACCTGTCCTTTTTTTCGGTTATGGTCGTGCTTGGTTGTCCCTCCTGTTGCCTCCTCTTCAACATTTGTATCTGTTAACAGTGTCTTAGATGCTGGTAAACTGATATATTCTTTCTTCTGGACATTTTATCTTTCTTAAGGTTATTGCATCATATTGTCTCTACTCTATCTTCTGGGTCAAAATAATTCGTCTTACTTTGAATATGTCCTGTATAATATAACAATTTTAGGTTTATCACTGACATAGCGTTTCTGATATAGCAATTGTGGGCATTTTTTAACAGGTCCCGAGGATAAGCATCTCCTCAATTGTGAGAGAAACGATAATCAGACAAGTAGTTCAAGGGGTTCACCGAGTTATGGATTCCAGAATTTTGTTGAAGGGTTTTCAGTAAATTTAGAGCATTTAGAGCTTACTCCGACTTTAAACTTGAACTCTCTGCTTAGTGATCTAATGCAACCAGAAGATGTAAACTCTGGGGATTCCAACTATTTGAGATCTACTGCCATGAATAAATTGCTTTTGCTAAAGAGTGAAATTTTGAAAGCAGTAGAAAAGACAGAGGGAGAAATTGATAAGTTCGAAAATGAACTCAAGCAATTGAATTCCGAACTTGATACAGTCAGTGTTTGTCCAGCCACAACTGATGCGTTGCAGCTAAATTCTGGAATAAAATCTTGTGAAGTAGTTGGTGCAGATTCTAAAGTTTTGCTGAAGCCTACTCCATTGCAAGTGGTATCCTCAGATGATTTGTACTCAGAAAAGACCTTATCTGATGATATTATGAGAGAAAGTAATGCTGAAATAGAGGATGAGATTGACAGTCCAGGATCTGCTACATCAAAGTTTGTTGAAGAATCTACAGGGAAAGCAGACTTTACATCACTTGCAGAGAAAGAGAAGCAGGGTGACCTTATTGTTCATGTTGAAGAATTAGGTTGCAGGTTGCCTGAAAAAAATAATTTGCCTTCCGCTGAGCAGAAGTCTAAGAGTGAACTCTGTATAGGTGATACTAAATCAGTAAATGAAATGAGTACCTTTTGTGATGCTTCCTTTGAGTTGGTTGGACATAACTACGATTATGTGAAATTAAGTGAAGCAATTTTGGCATCCAATAAGGATTCTGCAAGAAATGCTTGTGAGGTATTTACCAATTTATTGCCTGCTGTTGGACCTGAACTTGAGAAACAGGAAGTGAAGCTTGATTTTTGCCAGCAGAACAATGTGATCCTCAAAGAAAAGGTCAGGGCGAGACTTCGTTTACAGCGATTCAAAGAGAGAGCTCTTACTCTCAAATACAGGGTATTTCAACACATGTGGAAGGAAGATATGCATTTGCTTTCTGTGAGGAAATGTAAATTGAAGTCACATAAGCGAGTGGAATCCAGTTTGAAAGTTTTACACAATGCGCAACAGAAGCATCGGTCTTCTATCCGGTCTCGTTTCACTTCTCCTGGTATGATCTTTCTTCTTGCCTGCTATTCTGTCCTGTGTGATTTTCCATAATGTTACATGATTGCGCTTCTTTCTTCTTTGTTTTTTCCCCCTAAAAATAATCTTTTGCATCTTTATTTTCAAATAGTTGGATTGCTTTCTTACTAAGATGTTTCTACTCTGCACCAGGTAATTCGACTTTAGTTCCGAATGCAGATATCGTTGATTTTACCAGCAAACTTTTGTCAGATTCTCGAGTGAGGGTTCATCGATCTACACTGAAGATGCCAGCGTTAATTTTAGATGAGAAAGTAAGGAAATCCTCGATGTTTGTTTCAAATAATGGCTTAGTTGAGGATCCCATTTCTGTTGAGAAGGAAAGGGTTATGGTCAACCCATGGACCCCCGAAGAGAAGGAAGTATTTTTGGAGAAGCTTGCTGCATTCGGAAAGGACTTCAATAGAATTGCTTCCTGTCTTACTCACAAGACTACGGCCGATTGCATCGAGTTCTACTACAAGAACCATAAATCAGAAAGTTTTGAAAAAATAAAGAAAAAGATGGATTCTAGGAAGCAAATGGGAAATCTTCCAAATACGTACCTTATGACATCAGGTCAGAAGTGGAATCGTGAGGCAAATGCAGTATCTTTTGATGTGTTGGGAGCAGCTTCAATGATGGCATCTCATGCTGATAACAGTGAGAAGACTCGACAGTCGAGTGTGGGGAGGCCATTCTTGTTACGACATTGTGACTACAAAGCGTCATCATCCTCTGATTTTGCCACGGTTAGCAAGTCGAGCACTTCAGATATGTTGGGGAATGAGAGGGAAGCTGTTGCTGCAGATGTTTTGGCTGGCATCTGTGGTGCTCTGTCTTCTGAAGCAGTGAGTTCTTGTATCACAAGTTCCATTGACCATGTGGAGGGTTGTCAGGACTGGAAGTTCCGAAGGAGGAATTTGTTAGTTGATGATTGCTCTCTTACTCCTGAGGTTATGCAGAAAATTGATTATCAAGAAGCCTGTTCAGATGAAAGCTGCGGGGAATTGGATTCTGTGGATTGGACAGATGAAGAGAGGTTGATTTTTATCAGGGCCTTCAGGTCTTTCAATAAGAATTTTTCGAAGATCTCCAGATGTGTTGGAACTAAATCAAGGGATCAGTGCAGAATATTCTTCAGTAAGGCTCGGAAGTCTCTTGGGCTGGATTTAATTCAGCCTGGGTCAGACAATGTAGGGACACTACTTAGTGATGACAATGGAGGAAGAAGTGACACAGAAGATGCTTGTGGTATGGAAATTGAGTCTGCAATATGCAGCACTCAGTCCTGTACAAAGATGCATGTGGATTTACCATTGTCTGTGGCAAACACTGATGATAAAGCATTGGAGCGTGATAAGACCACTCATACTCTTGCTGAACATCACAAATTATATGACACAGAGCAATCAGATTACGGGGATAGTGACCCAAGGAGAGAAGTTCCAGATGCAGAAGGAAAAGTTACTGCAACCAAAGAGATTGTGCAGTGCAATGGAATGGTGAAAGAAGCTACATTAAGTAGTAAGCTTCCTGTTCAAGCCCACAAAGGTGCTAGTTTTACTGCTGAAACTGTAAAAGAAGTTGGAGCTGGTCAGCCTGTCTCTCTACATGATGATACTGCCTGCGTTAGAGCACCAGCAGAACAGCTCAAGGTCATTCCTGTGGCATCTGCTGAGAAAACTGCAGAATCATCCATAAAGTTGCATAATGGTGGCGGGGATGGTCAATATTTGAAGGATGCTGGTGTAGATATTAAAAGCAGTAGAAGTAGTGCGTATAGCAGTGTACTGGACTCTAAGATAAGCGGAAACATAGTCATGAATGGGACTACTGTTTCTCCTGGCTTTTGTCTGACTCCCAACTACCATAGCGAGATTTCTTCTGGGCCGGCACCTCCGGTCATGTTTTGGCAGCAGAAGGAGAATTTTCCGTCTGTCTCAGCAAATTTGTGTCCTAGGGATTCCTCGTCCGCTCACTCTGAGGGCCATCTTGGGAAGTCTACGCCATCATTGACACTTAATTTCGAGAACAGGAAGCGTCAGAGATCTGAAAATGATGATGCTTATCAGCCACAGTTGATAGGAAATGGCACACTGAACCAGGTTGAGTCCTCCCAGATTCTCAGAGGATACCCACTCAAGGTACTGAATGAGAAAGAGATCAATGGGGCTGCTGAGTCTAACCAGATTTTACAAGGTCTTTATCATGATACATGCGATGCTTTAAAGGCCCCAAGGTTGTTGTCTGAGATGCCACTTCTTGTTAGAGGTGGTCATGAGCAAAGATCAAGATCTCGTTCTCGTAGTAGTTCTGATACAGAAGAGCATTCTCGTAGGAATTGTGATGTGAAACTTTTTGGCCAGATTCTTAGCCATCCATCGCCTGTTCCATCGTCATGTCCTCTGACTACAAATCAGCCGACTGACAGTAAGATTGAAACCCCTAAATTGAGCAGTAGTAAGTCATCATCCAACTTGAAGCTCGTCAATGGTCATTTGAATGAAGGAGTTCCTTTGCCGTTGAAGCATGATGGTGCAGGCAATCATTATGGAGCTGGTGAATACCCTATGCGGAGTTACGGTTTCTGGGATGGTAACAGAATACAGATGGGACTTCCATCTATACAACCTGATTCTGCCATTTTGTTTTCAAAATATCCGACAGTAGCATTTAGTGATTTCTCTACCACATCTTCATGCGTTGATAAGCAGCAACAGACAGTGTTGAAGAGTAAGGACCGGAATTTGGGATGTGTATCAGTTTATCCTACGAAGGATATCGTTAGTAGTGCTAGTAATCATAACAATAGTAGCAGCAGTAGTAATAATAGTAGTAGTAGGGGTTTGTTAGATTATCACAAGGTGTACAGAAGCCATGATGGTTCCAAGGATGTGATGAAGCAACGGAATGATATGTTCCCCCAGTTACAGAAACCAAATGGGTGTGAAAACATCTCATCAAGCTTGCAGCAGCAGCAGCAAGTTCAAGGGAGAGGTGTGGTGGGAATGTTGAACGTGATGGGTGGTGGAGGTGGGATCCTTGTGGGAGGGGTTTCAGATCCCGTTGCGGCCATAAAAATGCATTACGCAGCCTCCACTGCAGAACGGTATGGTGGGCAGGTTGGGAGTGTGATGATGATGAGAGAAGAGGATCCGTGTTGGAGAGGAGGGGACATAGGCAGGTAGTAGGGGGAGAAATGCCGAAACAGTTATAAGCCCATAAATCTCGACGATTATTATCATGATGATCATCAATTGGGCTTAGAAAGTTTCTCAGTAGTAGGTTTTTTTTTGGATCTGGTGGGGTTGGATGGCCGTCGTGAGGCATCATGTTGCTCGACAACGTGTATATACCCACACGACTCTTTGTATATTAGTGTTTTTTTGTAACCTTCAAAAAATGGGAAATGTATTGGAGATGTTTCTTTAATATTTCTGTTCTTTTTTTGAGTCCATTCTTTAGTCTGAAAGTTCTTGTACCAGTATGCAATATATTTGCTGTATCTTGTAGATTATGAAGGTGGTATGATGGAAAAATCAACAGAAGAAAGAACAATAATTTGCCGAAGTTTGGGAGAGAAGAAAGATAGAAATTAGAAATGGAATGAATTGTATGTATATTCCCGATAATTTTAGCATTTTCACTCTCTTGTCATGTGGTAATTTTCTGTTCATGTGGGTTGGACTCAAAGAAGATGAAGAGACAGACACAAGACACCATCCTCTGTGGTTTGTTTTATCATTTACACTATTGTGCATTGAGCCAGTTAGTTAGTCAGCCAGCATGTGCATATCAGCCAGATCGCTCTCACCTTACCATAGAATGTGGATGGATTGATGGGCGCATGACTGATAACAGAACAGATGATGAGTCCCCACCAGTTATGGTCACCACCACCAGCACAGTGATCTTTGGATAGTGGTGGATCTGACCCCTCTCTCTCTATAGATTCTATTCTAAACAGTGGATCTATCCACTCCAGAGTATACTAATATGACTTAAGAGTAGCATCAGCAATTACAGGTGACCGTTGTAAAGGCGGTTTAGGCTGATACTAGACACAGGGAAAAGATATAATGTTGGTTGGTGGAACTGGCAAGGAAAAGTAAAAACACTTTCTTGATGTATAACTAGAAATGTATACCCTAATAACTTAATTCTGAAGGTTGAGAGAGAGTTAGTGGACTCAGATTCAGTGGGATGATGAGATGGAGAAATAAATTAACACTTACAAGAGTTGGTGCTGCTGCCTGATCTGTTTTAAATAGTACTGTTTGGGGCGCCAGAATGATAAAGGAGGTTTCGTTGTCGCATGTCGGTCTGTAATAACTGCTTTATTTTATTTTTATGATTTTTCTGACTCTGATCTCTGTTAATATTATCAGCCGAGGCGGCATCATCGCCTAGACGCCTACAGAGATCTGTCATTTGCGATAAAAAAAAAGAGATCAGCAGCACTACAAGTAGAATGTATGCTAGTTACATTATATGAACTTGGTCTGGAACTAAAACGAATTTTACATAACGTGTGTATTTAATTTTTATAGGTATTTAGTATTCTTTTCAGTATGATTTTTTTAATGTTTCGGGGTCGGCAAGTATTTGACAGACAGCAATAGATATGTGCGCATGAGTTTCAGTCAACCTACAGTCACATGTCTAGACTGACTTGCCTTTAGTTTAAATCATTCGTCTATGGTAAGAAAGAAACTCTCTTTGGAATTGTTCACATAATTTTTTATTTTTTTTTACAAATATAATACCTACACGATCAGATAGTTCGCCAAAAAACAAAAAAAAATAACAAAATCCATTTCACTGATGAATTTTAATCTCTGGTTATCGGTATCAGTATCAGTTTTAAATGACTTTAACATCTAATAACATCTAAAGTAAGAAGGAGGTTGCGAATAATTTTTTATTGAAGAAACTATACATTAAACCAACTGAAGACAACTGTCTGTCACGTTCGCCGGCTGGCTTAATTTATTTTTATTTCGACATACAAATTTCAATTTAACATTTTTGATCATTATTTGTCTGCCTACGCCTCCGACCTACCGTGAGGTAAGTTTCTTTTTTTATCTCTTTTAATCTCAGACTTTTTACAATTAACTGTACACTGTAAAATTTGAAAAAAGATAAAAGAAGCGAAGGGGGATTATGAAAGTCCTCACAACCACGTGATCCTAGAGAAACGAGAAAGAAGGAGACTTAAAAAGCCACCAACACAGCCGACCGAAATGAGCTTCAATTCAATAACAACCAACTTATCCACGAATGATTCGTGAGTGAATGAAATAGTGAGACAATGGGTCCGGTTCTAGTCCATAGGGCCAGCCGGACAATTGTATGCGTAAAGCATACTCTGAGTGTACTACAAGCACCCACCACCACTACTACCAACTCACAACATTACTCATTATCATACACTTGAGATATGTCATATGTGTTCTTCTCACCACCATCTATGCACTCATTTGCTGGAAATTCATACCCTTGTGAGCTGTTTTTTATACTCCAATTTTACTATAGTTTGTAAGCTCATATTACGCAACAATTCCTTGTAGGTTTCACTCCAGAGCCCGTAATATAAGTTTCTTCCACTAGATTATGCAAGTATCAGAATAACTTCTAGAACTAAAAACTAATCTATTCTACATTGTGTTTTTTTTTCTTCTGATTTTTTAAAACTATTTTTGTTTTCACCTTTCCGATTAGAAAAAACGAATATCAGAATAATTTCTAGAAATAAAAAAATTTATTCTACAACATAATATTTTTTCTTCTAATTTCTGAAACCTATTTCTACTTCGAAAACTTATTTTTTCAATTATTATTGATAAAGAAAAAAAAACTAATAAAACCAAATCATTTTCTTTCATACTTGCACATTACATTACACTCTCACTTTCTGAGTCTCTTCATCTCCATTGTTGCTGACTAAACTCACGTGTATCAACTTAGCATTTTCTCACTCTCTCTTTCTGACTACAAACAAAGACTTTTCTTATCTATCTATTCTTTCTCTCTCTATAGATTTAACCGTTCGAATAGACACGTGTCATTAACCCACCACCTGTCTTCATCACTCTGCTGCTTCGGATCCTTTTTCCATCCTCCTCCTCTTCATCTCCATCTCCATCATCATCATTCATCTCTCCTTCTCTCTAATTTTTTCTCCAGCTCATCATCTCTGCAACTAATGGGTTTTCTTCTAAGAAGTTTACAATGTTGAAGCTCATTATCTTTATCTCTCAATTATTACTACTAGTTCATGGAACTACTAGTAAGAGTGATTCTTCAAGTACAGTATTTGATTTTGGTACATTATCATTAACAAGTTTGAAGTTATTAGGAGATGCACATCTTAACAATGGAACAATAAGTTTATCACTTGATCTCCCTGTTCCAAATTCTGGTTCTGGTAGAGTTCTTTACAGTAAACCAGTTAGATTTAAACAAAATCAACCAGCTCATAATTTTATGACTTTCTCATCATTTTTCACATTCTCTGTTAAGATTCTAAACCCATCCTCAATTGGTGGTGGATTAGCTTTTGTAATCTCATCAGATGATCAAACCATTGGTGATGCTGGTGGGTTTCTTGGATTATTAAATAATCAAGACAGAGAGAAAATTTCTGGGATTTCTTCTGTTACTACTACTTCCTCTGTTGCTTCTTCTTTTGTTGCAGTTGAGTTTGATACATTAATGAATGTTGAGTTTGATGATATTAATGGGAATCACGTGGGTTTGGATCTAAATGATTTGGTTTCTACTCAAGTTGGTGATTTAAGTGCTATTGATATTGATATTAAAAGTGGGGATTTGATTAATGCTTGGATTGAATATGATGGAGAAAGTAAAGTTTTTAATGTCTCTGTTTCTTATTCTACCCTTCATCCAGTTGATCCATTGTTATCATTCCATCTTGATTTGGACCAGTATGTCAATGATTTTATGTTTGTGGGTTTTTCTGCTTCAACTCAAGGTAGTACAGAGATTCATACTATTGATTGGTGGAGTTTTTCTTCTTCATTTCATGGAAAATCTGATTCTACTCCTGGCCCTGGTGTTGGTGCTAGTTTATCAGCACCACCACCACCACCACCAAGGACTAGTTTTTATGTACCAATGGAGAATTTCTCAACTCCATCATCAACACCACCTTCAATGGCTCCTTCTGTTTCGGATTCAGATACTGAAAACCAGGAATCTTCATCAAATTGTCATAACCAGCTATGTAAACAAGGTCCTGGTGCAGTTGCAGGAGTCGTAACAGCAAGTGCATTTGTTTTTGTGATATTTGCAGGTGTTTTAATCTGGGTTTTCTCTAAAAAGTTCAAGTCAGTAAAGAAATCTGAGTATTTAACATCAGAGATTATTAGAACACCAAGAGAATTTAGTTACAAAGATTTGAAAGTGGCAACTAGGACATTTAGTCCTGTTAGAGTTATTGGTCATGGTGCATTTGGTACTGTTTATAAAGGCATACTTCCAGAGACAGGACAATTGGTTGCTGTGAAAAAATGTAGTCATAATGGTGGTCAAGGGAAAGAAGAATTCTTATCCGAGTTATCGATAATCGGAACTTTAAGACATAGAAATCTTCTAAGTCTTCAAGGATGGTGTCATGAGAAAGGTGAAATCTTACTTGTTTATGATTTTATGGCTAATGGGAGTTTAGATAAGGCATTGTTTGAATCAAGATTTGTGTTGCAATGGATTCATAGAAAGAAAATTCTTATTGGAGTTGCTTCTGCATTGGCTTATTTACACCAAGAATGCGAAAACCAGGTTATTCATAGAGATGTTAAGACTAGTAACATTATGCTTGATGAAGGGTTTAATGGAAAACTAGGCGATTTCGGTTTAGCGCGACAAGTTGAACATGATAAATCTCCTGTTGCAACTGTGACTGCAGGCACAATGGGGTATTTAGCTCCTGAATATCTTTTAACTGGTAAAGCTACCGAAAAAACCGATGTTTTTAGTTTTGGTGCTGTAATTCTTGAAGTTGCAACAGGGAGAAGACCCATTCAGAAAGAAGCTAACAACAACAATGTAGGTGGTGGTGGTGGGGGGAGTAGTAATTTGGTGGATTGGGTTTGGAGTATGCATAGAGAAGAAAGGCTACTTAGTGCAGCTGATCTTAGACTTGGGACTGAATTTGATAGGGAAGAAATGAGGAAAATTCTTTTGGTGGGACTAGTTTGTTCACATCCTGACCAACATTCTAGGCCTACAATGAGATCAGTTGTGCAAATGCTTGTTGGTGAAACTGCAGTACCCATTGTTCCAAAATCAAAACCTTCAATGGGTTTTAGTACTTCTCATCTTTTGATGACTCTACAAGATAGTGTTTCTGACTTTAATGATGATGATGAGATGATGTTGAATAGAATTTCTACTTCTTCTGATGAAAACAGTTTTGATGGTATTTTACAAGTTTGATTGAAGTGGTTTTTTTTACTACATCTTCTCAAGTTAATTACTGCAGTGTAGTGTTTTAGGTTATATTTATTCATTTATTTGTGAATGTAAAAACACAATAACATGAAGGAAGAAAGAAGAAAAGAAAGAAGCTATGTATGTAATTTTGAATGTATCATCTTTTCTATAGCAACAAAGTTGGGGCCTTTTTTGGGTTGATGTTTGTCTTCATGTTATCTCAATGAATGGTGGTAAAAAGCTAGGAACAATCTGAACCCATAAGCCTAAATTGATTTTGCTTCAGATTTCAAGGATATCAAGCAAGTGCAACTGTTATAGGGGTTACCAAATTTCGTAATATGTAGTGTAATACATCCACATATAGCTCAAATATGCTCCAATGTGGGATTTGGTTAGCCATTAGCAATCTCGGCAAGGCAGATGTCCCACATTTATCTGCATGATCTACTAGCCTTTCAAGTTGCAGCCCCATATGTGTAGAACAACCGCTCAAATAATTGCATAGTTTGCCCGGTTGGAACTATATGAGATATTTAGCTAAACAAAACGGCTAAGATATCTAGGATGGTTGTTAGACACCAACATCAATTGGTGATTTGCAAGCAGTAAAAGTGTCATTGATTGCAAACACTGTAGCATGAGGCCTAACAATGTTGCAAGAAATGTTAGGTGCATATGGTGATGGAAGAACTCTTTGCTATCTTCTTTTTGGCTCTTTGTATGTAGCATTATCTTATCATATGCATTCACGAATGAAAAGAGTTTGAGTATAGAATTGGTAAAGTAGGACAAAAAGAAAAGAAAAGGGGTGGTTGTGAAATTAAGAAAGAAAGAAAGAATTCTTGCAACCTCCTCCTTTTATGACTGGTGCAAGAATTTCTTTGTCTTTATTTATTGAAAGTCTTTTCAGAGTTATTAATATGAGGTTTGTTGGTAGATAATTAATCCAAGAACCATTTGTTGATCTATGAGCCCCTTTCTCCACTACCACAATTGTCAATTACATTAAAAAGGCTGTAGCATTGAGATTTCTTAGTCTTACAAAAGAGGGAACTGTTTTAGCAAAAAAGAGGGAACTTTTGATATTCCACTCAAATAAAGTCTCCCACCACTAAACCGATCCAAATCGGGGAAACAAATCGTCAAGTTTCTATATATATTCTAAATACGTGGATACGTAAGTTTTCTCGAAATTCTATGGTCATGATTACGATTATTTCTCGACGGATGGTTACTTTTAACAACCCAGATTGTAGTATCATCTCATAGCTCCTGGTAATTTTATTTGATTTATCTTCTAAAGATCTTACAACCAATCAATAATATTAAAAGTATTTTTAAAAATCAAATAAATACCTATTTTATTGAAACGAGGGAGTCTTCTTTTTGGTGAAAAGATTATGTTCAAAACGGACATATTTCTCAGCATTCTCATTGGTTTATGTTCAACTTCCAATCCTCAAAAAAGCTACAGTACATATTTGTCATTTTTTTTACAATCCAAAACTCTTTTTCAACTCTACAGAATTAACAAGCGTTTCATTTGATTTTGATAATTTTATTTTAGAGCTTAATTTGTGTGTAATTTTGTTTGCTAGAGAATATGGATAAACCGACATTGATATTGTGTTAAACCAAGTTGATGGCAGTGTTGCATAACCTTGATTGTGGTGGCAGGCAATTTTAGTTAAACATTGCTGCTGCAAGATTCCGTTGAGAGAATTGAGATATGAATTTTTCTTTGGCATCTTTGGTTTTATTGTCTCATTTGTGTCTACTTTACAGTGGGAATTGGCGTTTGTTTTTTCTTATATAGATTATATTTTTATTTCCTTATATTCAAGAGAATAAGTTTTGTATAACTTGGGGTTGGGGAAGTCAACTAAGTGTAGGTTTAACAATTGAATTTTCAATTAGCCGTTGTCTGTCATTAGTAGTGTAATGCAATGTACTTGGAATTGCTAGAGCATACTTAGAATTAGAATTAGAATTAGAATTAGAATTAGAATTAGAATTAGAATTAGAATTAGAATTAGAATTAGATGTGAATTTTGGGTCACAGTCACTAACCAGCTTTTGGATCGTGTGGTTTTATTTTGGGTCATAAAATGGTCACGAGGTGCAACTTGGGTCACATGACACATTTTAAACAATATGCAAAATTTGGGCTGTCATGACATAATTTTGGTCTATACGTCAGAGTTTGGGTCATAGATATACTTCAGGTCTTTTTGCTCATAATCTTCTTATTCAGGGTGAAGCTTACTCCGTTTTCTCAAATTGCTACCTTCATGAGTCATGACCTCTGATAGAGAAGCTATATACGTCTTTTAAGTTATATTTTGGATCTCCATTTAAATACTAGGCCACATTTTATATTTCGGATCATAAATTATGGGTTCCAGTGAACATTTGAACGTAGGAGCTAGAATATTAAGTTACACTATAAATTTTAGTAAAATAAAGTACGATTACTTAAAAATAAATCTAATAACCTATTATCTAAATATTTTCTATAATCGTTAAACTGTCCTCATTAATTTACGTTTTAGTGATCTTAATTAAATGAATTAGTTTAATATAAGATTATAAGTTGTTAGACTGGATTTGTGACATTTAACTTATAGTTAGCGGTTAAAAATTAAATTTTTATCCAAAATCGGCTAGGTAACCCGGTCGACCCACTACAATTGGTTAGGTCAAAAAACAAATTAGTGAAAAACAAACCAATCTACTACCGGGTATAACAAATTTGACCTAATCGTATCCGGATTTGTTCTAGCAGTAGACAAATTGTGTAAAGAACATTACCATCTACGACTAGGTCATATGATTTTTTCTAGTTGTATATGAGTTAGTTTTTCATTTACGAAGAACATGCCTGTTTATGGCTAGTAGTTCATCATTCACTAGCCGTAAAAATTAAAAAAACTTTTACCTAGTCATGTGAGATTTTTTCCTAGCTGTAGCATCTATCTACGACCAATTTGGAAATTTAAACATAGTCGTAAACTATACTTGCACAATTTATTGAGCAATAGATATATCTACAACCAAGTTTAGGACAATTTTTTCTAGTCGTAGTCTTCCTTTCAAAATCACTACAAACTACACTATCTGCGACTAAGAAAACCGACCCGTGACTAGGAAAATTGAGCCAAAAAATTATATTTTCTATGGATAGGTCGTAGATATTGAGTGATCTTCTATATATTGAGTGATCTTCTATACATGTTAACTGTATCCTATACAGCTGTAGCTAGTAATGATAGAATGTTCTATCATTAACTCTAGTGATCTTCTGTAATACTCTCCTGTATACTCTCAATTAATATATTCTCCTCCCATTGGCAGAATTCTGTCACAGAGGATTCATACTTTCATATGGTATCAAAGCCATTACCCTCTTCTTTCTTCTTACCTTCAACTCAATGACATCTGTAGAAAACTTAGATACTACTTCTCCTTACCCTCTTCCAAAAATCAGTAACTTAGTTCAACTTCTGTCCATCAAACTCACAGATGAAAATTTTTTAGTTTGGAAGAAACAACTAATTTTAATTCTTCGATCTCATGACCTATATCAATTTATTGATTCTGAAGTTCCCCCCCTCTCTCCCATATTCAAGGTCCCAACCCAGGTTTATCTCTTCCTAATCCTCTCTACTCTTACTGGGCTAAATCAGATGTACATCTTCTTACATGGCTTCAAGACACCTTCATTGATTCTGTTATGGCTAGTACACCTGCCTTTGAAACTTCTAAAGATCTTTACCAATATTTAGAGAACACTTTCAACTCCAAAGTCACAGCTAGAAATTATCAGCTTCGTTTTTAACTGCAAACAATCCAACGTAATACCCTTTCTGTCTCTGACTATCTTGCTAAAATAAAATCCATCTCTGATTTCCTATCTTGTACTCCAGCTCCTGTAAGTGATAGTGAACTTGTTCATCACACTCTTAGAGGTCTTGGTCCTGAATATGAGAGTTTTGTCACATCTATAGAAACTCGAGAAAATCCTCCAACATTCTCTCAATTGAACCCTCTTCTTTTGATCCATGAGGCTCGTATTGGGCAACAACAAATCCTTGAAAATACTCATATGTATGCTGCATTTCTAGCTCAGCAATCAAACACATCTTTTAACACCAACAATCGTCCTAACAGCCGCAACTTTAATAATTCATTTCTTCGTGGTGGTAGTCGAAACAATGGTCGCGGTAGTGGTCGGTATGGTGCTGGTCGTTGTAATGGACGTGGTAGAAGTAGATCCCAAGGTTATCAAAACTTCAACCCATCTTACCGGTATCAATCTCGTTCAATTCTTGGTGCTCCTCCAACTATTTTTCAAGTTTATAACAAACAATGACATACAGTCTTAGAGTGCAATTATAGATTTGATCATGCGTACCAAGCTAATGATCTCCCTCAAACATTTGATGCAATGCAACTGAATGGTACCCCGTTTGATCAACATTGGTATGCAGACAGTGGCGCAACTCATCATATGAATGGCGATGCTTCACAATTGGTGAACTGCATTCCGTACAATGGTACATATCAGGTAGCGGTTGGTAACGATAATCTTCTACCCATAACTACTACTTGTGATATTATTTTTCATACATCGAAAATGCCTCTTAATCTCCATAATATTTATCATGTTCCTAAAACCAAGAAGAACCTCTTATCTATTTCTAAACTCACTTCTGATCATGATCTTTCTATTACCTTTGACAGACTTGGTTTTGTGATTAAGGATCGACGAACGGGGACGCCGCTGCTCCACGTACCCAATAGGGGAGGCTTGTATCTTGTTATGAACTCGTATGACTTATCTTCTCCTTCTATACATGGTTCTGCAACTTCAGCATACTTTGGTGTTCGAGCACCTTCTTCAGTTTGGCATCAACGACTAGGTCATCCGCATAATCAAGTTCTTAGTCATCTAGTCTCCAATAAAATAGTGTCTTCATCCAATAAGGTATCTCGTTTTGGTATCTGTGGTAGTTGCGCTCAGTCGAAACACCGCCGACTTTCTTTTGTTAAACATGACATTAAAACTCAAAAATCTTTATCAAAAGTTCATGTTGATTTATGGGGTCCTTCTCCCATTATTTCTACATATGGTTTCAGATATTTTTTTATTCTTGTTGATGGTTACTCCCGCTACACATGGCTATATTTTTAAAAAACCAAATCTCAAGTATATGATTGTTTTAAATCCTTTACTCCTTTGGTTGAAAACTTGTTAAAATCTCGCATTCAAATATTACAAAGTGATGGTGGTGGTGAATTTATTTCTCGTCCTCTGCAAAAAAATTTAACTGAACATTGTATACTCCACCAGTTTTCATGTCCCCATACTCCGCAACAAAATAGGGCTGCCGAAAGAAAGATACGTCATGTGGTGGAAACAGGCCTTACACTTCTTCACCATAGTTCCTTACCAAAATCTTTCTGTCCAGAAGCTTTTGGCACAACCATATACCTTATAAATCGTTTACCTACTCATGTACTGAAATTTGCTACTCCGTACTCTGTTTCATTCTGTCGAGTTCCTAACTATGATTTTTTACGAGTTTTTGGATGTCGTTGTTATCCCTATTTAGTCTCGTATCGTCAACATAAACTTGATCTAAAATCAAAACCATGTATCTACATTGGTTACAGTGATCATCACAAAGGTTATAAATGTCTTGAACCAATCTCTAATCGTGTTTACACTTCTAGGGATGTTCTCTTTGATGAGCAATGCTTCCCTTATGGTATTGATTGTTTGCAAAAATCTATAGTCAACTGCCTTCACCAAGAAAACCCTTTCAATGGGTTTGTCTCAATGGTAATATTCCAAATGTGTTTCATTTTTCAAGTGATTCCTCAACTGAAACTTTACCATGTAATAACCCATCACCAACTCACCCATCAACACCAAAAAGTTCATCTTCACCAGCATTGTCTAATACTGTTTCTGTACCTTTACCATTCAATAACTCCAAATCAATTGCTATAGAATATCAACCCATATCTAACGATGTTCAACCATCCACTATTGCTACGGTACATCCATTGATTTCTACTACAGGTGAACAATCCTCTTTGGGAAATGTTGGCGCAGCACCGTCCCCGGCGACAGACACAAATCAACATACCATGGTAACTCGCTCCAAAATAGGTAATTCTAAAAAGAATAAATCTTAAATCCTATTTAGCTACTAAACATCCTGTTTCATCTACTTTCCTTGCATCTTTACATGAGATACCTACTGAACCAACATCCTTCACTGTTGCTAATAAAGATCCTCTTTGTCAAGCTGCAATGCTTGATGAATTTAATGCATTGTTAAGTACATGACCTGGTCTTTAGTTCCCCGCCAATCTCAAATGAATCTTGTTGGTTGCAAATGGGTAAACAAAAATCTGATGGTTCTATTGATCGCTACAAGGATCAACTAGTTGCTAAAGGCTATTCTCAGCAATATGGACTTGACTATGAAGAAACGTTCAGTCCCTTTGTAAAACCAGTAACTATTCGTCTTGCTCTTAGTATTGCCGTTACTTTTTCCTGGCCAATTCGACAATTAGATGTCAAGAATGCTTTTCTTCATGGTTCTCTTGATAAAGATGTATACATGGTCCAGCCTCCGGGGTTTGTTAACAAGGATTTTCCCAACCATGTGTGTAAACTTCATAAAGCTCTGTATGGTTTGAAACAAGATCCTCGAGCTTGGTTTCATAACTTCACTTCCTATCTATTTGATTAGGGTTTAAACTATCTAAATCAGACACTTCTCTTTTTATTCGTCACTCTTCCGCTGGAATTCTTGTACTCTTATTATATGTCGACGATATCTTGATAACTGGTTTTGATCCTGTATTATTTACCTTGATTCGTGACTTGAGCAAGCAATTTTCTATGAGTGATTTGGGTAATCTTCATTATTTTCTTGGTATGGAGATACATCGCACTCCAAATGGTTTACATCTTAGTCAAACTCGTTACACACTTGATATTATTAATCGTATTGACTTGTTAAATTCAGAACCTGTTGCAACCCCTTGTTCTACTGGGAGTAAGATGTCTGCATTTGATGGTATATTGTTAGATAATATCACTTTGCATCGTAGTCTAGTAGGAGCTTTACAATACCTTGCCATGAATCGTCCTGATATTACATATTCCGTTAATCAAGTTAGTCAGTTTATGCATTCGCCTATGTTCATTTTAATGCAGTGAAACGAATATTGCGATACCTAAAGGGAACTCTTGGTTATGGTATCTACTTTACATCTAAATCTAATTTTCAACTTCGTGGTTTTAGTGACGCTGATTGGGCAGGAAGTCCAGACTCTTTTCGTTCTACCACTGGTAATTGTGTTTTTCTTGGAAACAACTTGATTTCTTGGTGTTCAAAGAAACAACCAACTGTCTCTAAATCAAGCACTGAGCTTGAGTATCGTGCACTTTCTTTAACTACTGCTGACGTGATTTGGATTCAATATCTACTACAAGACTTAGGTATATACATGCCATCATCTCCAATCATGTATTGTGATAATGTCAGTGCCACATATCTTGCTTTAAATCCAGTGCAACACTCTCGCTCAAAGCATATACAAGTTGATTACCATTTTGTTCGTGAACGTGTGCAACGAGGTTGTTTGCAGATTACATACATCTCTACTCGACATCAACTTGCTGATGTATTCACCAAGGGCTTATTAAAAAATAGATTTCAGTACTTGACTTCCAAGCTCTCTCTTAAGGTTACACCACGATCGACTTGAAAGGGGATATTGAGTGATCTTCTATACATGTTAACTGTATCCAATATCTTATATATGTGTTAATTGTATCCTATACAACTATAGGTAGTAATGATAAAATGTTCTATAATTAACTCTAGTGATCTTCTGTAATACTCTCCTGTATACTCTCAATTAATATATTCTCCTCCCTTTGGAAAAATTCTATCACAGAGGATTCATACTTTCATAGTAGATGGCATTTTCGAACCGTATCTGGGTTAGTTCTTCATTTACGAAGAACATGCCTATGTACGGCTAGCAGTTCATCATTTCTAATCGTAGATTGTGCAAAATCCGGAATCGGCTAGAAAATTTCATATAAGACCTAGCCATAAATAAGTTTGTAACTGAAATTTTAGTTTTGATTAACCACAAGTGTTTTTAGACTTGGATAGTCACTACAACCATTTATAAGATATTTAATAGATAATGAATAATATTATAAATTGGCGATTAATTATAGACGATGAATTCGTTTAACGAATTTAAAAATAAGAAGAGAAAAAAAACCAAACGGGAAAAAAATGATAAAATGATTTTAGGGCTCAAGCACTAACGGACTCAATGAGCTAGTTCTTTTTTTCAGACTCAGCTAGAGGTTTGTTCAAAGGCCAAAATTTATTAATTTTTTTATTTTAAGCTTGTAGATTTGGGAATTGATCCGGTTTACCCAGGTTAACTCCATCATAGATCTGTGCTTGGGTTCGAGAGTAATTTAATAATATATTCTAATAAATGGGTAAGTTAGACGTATACTATGCACTAGATCACCCCTTATTACCTGGATAGAATGATCCTCTTTGCAGCCATTCTAATATTCATGCGACCCTTAAAATAGGCTATTGTTAGCACTAAGCAGCTTTAAGTTTGCAAAAGCTCTATGTTCTTCGCCCTAGCTCAACTTCGAGAAACGGTGCATGCAGAAAATGGAAAAGGTCGTCCTGGCATAGAGATGCAGGAAGACTTTACTTATACAAGATGAAGGGGTTTGGATGTCGATAGGTTATGTCGATTTTTTGAGGAAGAAGATGAAACAAGTTCTCACTTGTTTTGTGAGTGTTGGAGAATTAAAAGAACTTGGACTTAAGTTTGTCAGATGTAGCTTCCGTTGGAACTACAATACTCATGTTGCTACAATTATTCAAACTTGGAGTCATGATTGGGGTGACAAGTGGCTCAACCGTATTTGGAACAACCTTCCCGTTACACTACAACGGTGCATTTGGAAGGAAAGAAATGTAAAAATCTTCAACAATAAAATGAGAAATTTTGCAAACATAATTAGAGATATCAAGATTCAAAGTTTTTTTTTTAACTGACCCTAACACTAAGATATTAGGTTTAACCGTCAATATGGTAATTTATTTATGCGATTCGAATTTTTATTGCCCTCTTTGAGAGGGCATGGGGAAATAAGAGTGTTTGTTCTCTCTTTTTCCTCTCGCTCTTAACTTTCTTTCGTATTTTTGGGTGATCGATTTTTATATCATGTTTTTTTTTCTTTTTTTGATTGTATTTGTTGTGTTAAAATACCCTCTTAATTAAGTACCTCTTTTTCAATAAATTTTTCTTTTAAATGCGCAAATAAAAAGAAAAGAAAAAAGAAACCACAAGAACCATAAGCGTAACATATGACTTTTAGTAATGTAGAAATATAGGATAATGCAAATAAAATCAAAATTTGGGCATTTTAATCTGGTCGTTACATAGTTTAAGTTTAATGTATGAATCCTTAATATGTTGGCTAGCTTCCTTACATTTCCAGCTACCAAGGAGTAATACGTCTCGATTGGCCAAGGAAATGAAAGTAGTGCAAATACAGAAAATATTGTACAGAAATTCTAACAACAGAAAAGATTCTCTCTCCATTCTTGATTCTTCCTTCCTCTATTTCTCCTCTTTCCTGTTTTCTCTTCATGCCCTTTTCTCTTTTTTGTCTTGCTTCTCATTTTCACTTCCTTTTTCCCTCGAGTTTCTCTGGACTTTTCCTCAGTTTCTTGGTGTAGGTCATTTTTTCCGGGGTGAAATTCCCATGTTACCCTTCTTATCATTTTGGGTATTTACAAGATGGGAAAAATAAGGAGGTATATTATTTTGATCTTTATACGTGTGTACTGAAATTTTAAACTCAACTCTTTCCAGAATTAAGACCGGAAATGGATGGCAAAACGTCGTCAACCTAGAAACAAAGATGTATTCCGTTCGACTGCGGATACTCCGTATATGAAGCTAGCACATAGAGCACTTTTATTTTTTATTTAAATTTTTGAAAATGATTTGAGAATAAACTAGTCAACGAAAGAGTCTATTATTGCTTGCAAACTTATTCATTTTCCTTCTCTTCTTCCTGACCTGAGTGCTGCTGAAACTGTTCGCCAGCTGTGAGTGAGTAGTTTCAACTGTTTGTTCGAAATCGAAATTCGGCCAATTATGTGTCAACAACTGATAATGGATGATTAATGATTACATTATATATAAATTCAATCCAACCTTATCTTGTCGATTGTTTACTTGTTGTTATCAGGCTTACACATCCCACTTAGTCGCAGTTGGACTTGATTGATATAGCTTTTGACTTTGTATTATTTTGCATGAGTGTCTGTACTGCTCCTTGATATATCAACAGGATTGAATCCCCAGTTAATCAATCTCTCAAGAAGAAAATCATTCAAATGGATCTGCAGATTATGAAGTACTTGTTATTGAATCCCCAGTTAATCCTCTTACTTGTCTTAACAACGCCTTTGTTGGTGTTGCTGAGAAGAAGAAACAACAGAAAGAGTTGGAGATTACCTCCTGGTCCTAGTAAGCTTCCCATCATTGGAAATCTACACCAACTCGGCGGCGACCTGACATCTCGTTCACTTCTCAAGCTTTCTAATAAGCATGGACCTCTGATGTTCCTCCAGTTAGGCTCGGTTCCGACTTTGGTGATCTCGTCTACCGATATAGCGAAGGAAATCTGCAAAAGTCATGATATTGTGTTTTCTGGCAGACCTGCATTATTTGCTACAAAGAAGATATGTTATGGGTGCCAGGATATAACTTTTGCTCCTTATGGTGATTACTGGAGGGAGATTAGGAAGATATCAATATTAGAACTGTTGAGTCCAAAGAGAGTTGCATCATTTAGAGCTGTCAGGGAAGAAGAAGTATCGATTACTATGGATTTTATCCGCAAAGCTTCAGCTTCTACGCTTCCTATTAATGTAACTGAGATGTCAATTTCTGTCATAAACGATGTTATCTGTCGATCTGCATTTGGTAAGAAATTCGGTCATGGAGCTGGAGGTAGGCTTCGCAGTATTCTTCATCTAACTACTGACATGTTAGCTGGGGCAAAGACTGCAGACATCTTCCCATGGATGAGTTGGATCCACAAGTTCGATGGAGTAAACGCAAAAATAGAGGACAATTTTCAGCAATTGGACAGGTTTTATGAGAGTGTTATAGATGAGCACCTCGAACCCCAGAGGCCCTGCCCTGAATCCGAAGACTTTGTCGATGTTCTGCTTCGGCTTCAAAAAGATCCTGAGCAGCGTATCTTGACGAGTAGAGATCAAATTAAGGCACTCCTCACGGTTTGTGATTAAAGCTTATTTTTATCTTTACCTCCTTGTTGTTGCTACTGGTGTACCGATCTCGTCATGAGCTTTACTATCAACTGCAGGACATGTTCTTGGCTGGAACTGATACGTCTTCTTCGACTCTGGGGTGGACAATGACAGAACTAATTAAGAACCCAACAGTGATGAAGAAAGTACAGGAGGAAGTGAGAAGCATCCTTGGCGATAAGGACGTGGTAGAAGAAATTGATCTTCCCAAACTAAACTACTTAAAATCTGTGGTAGAAGAGACGTTGCGGCTTCATGCTCCAGTTCCATTACTAGTTCCAAGGGAAACTACAGATAACTGCACAATAAATGGATACGAGATCCCGGCAAAAACAAGGGTGATCTTCAATGCAAAAGCCATCGCAATGGACCCAAAGTTTTGGGATGAACCAGAAAAGTATCGACCAGAAAGATTCATGACTAAGAACATTGATTTTAAAGGAGTACAAGACTTTGAGATGATACCATTTGGGATTGGACGTAGAAGTTGCCCTGCTATTAACTTTGCTATGGTTGTAATTGAGCTTGTTCTTGCAAACCTTCTGCATCAGTTTGACTGGGAAATGCCAATTGGAATGAAAAAAGAGGAAATTGATATGCAAGAAACTCCAGGGATTACAGTGCACAAGAAATTTCCACTTTTCCTGGTCGCTACTACTGCTAATGTAAATCGCAGTGCATAAAAGACTAAGCGAGATTGATGCTACTCACAGAAGGGCTTTCGAGTTGTAAGAATGCGTAATTCAGTAAAGGGCATAAGAATCTTAGAGTTATATTGTATCCTAAAAAAATATCAGTACGAAAATTTGCAGCCATTAACTGAATCTTGCAAGCGAAAGAGATTTCTCTAGTTTGTACGGCAACTATACAAGTGACGTTACCATACCTGATCAATACAATATTGTTATACAGCTTTATCAAAGTTCTACAAGTCCAATACTAATATACTGAAACACGTACACCGAATCGTCAATTCACTCTGTCTAGTTTTCCATTGCGACTGTTGTTTTTTCTCCATTCCCATGGCTCTTTAGGATCCGAAGATGCCCATAATCCAATCCCGGAAGCTCTAGCCTTCTTTGCCCACTAATGCCAAGCATAGAGGTGTGTCAAATAAAGTACAACAGACACTAGGTTTTGATAGGAAAAGAAATATTGGATTTCACCTCTATGAGTTCAGGACGCTTGTCATAGGCTGCATAATGCCAGGCAAGCCCTTTCTTGAGCATTATCTCCTGCACGAACAAACGGAAAGACACAAAGAAAATGAAAAGGATGAGATCAGAAAGGGGATTCTTAGAATGTAACTATTCCAAGGGAAATGCTAGCCTTAAAGGCGGTTTTATGGTGTACCTGTGCAAATTTTCCATTGCAATAAACATCTCCTACCAGTCGGCCATATTGATCCTCCCCGTAAACATGAACAATCAAAGACTTGCCTTGAACTAGGTAAGTAAGTTCTTCCTTGGCCTCTTTTCCAAAGGGTTGTTTGTTCTCTGGTGCATCAATGCCCCTGTTTATCCAATAATGTGATTAGAACAACTCCGGTTTCATGTAACCAAAATCAAATAAGACGCTGTTCTACCTCAATCGAATATGATACTTTCTGGCAAGAACATCCACATTCTTTGAGCCTTTTAACATTCTGTATGTACAATAACAAATAAATTGGTTTCACTTACTTTTATTGTTGAAGAAATGAAATTTGGGATAAGCAAGAGAACCTGTAACCAGCATCGATAATGGTCTTATGAAGCGCATCTGCCTTCGGATAATCATTGGATGCACGTGCTTTTGATCGTTCTAATACTGCCTCTAATACACCTCTTGGCACACTGGGGGCTTCCCTAGGGTCCGCAGCGTCAACATAAACAGTTAACCCATCCCTATCAACAGCTATTGCATCCACCTAGTAGTAATTTTTACTTGTGAAACCACACTTATAAACATTTTCAAGAGAAAAGAGAAAGTGAGCTAGTTATGCAATTATTTTAAAAAACAGCATTGTCTCACCGGAAATGTCTGTAACTCAAATTTCACTCTTTCAGGCCGAGGAGGAGGAAAAACAGGTCGAGGAGTAGGAAAGACTACTACTGCAGGAATTTCAATCTGATGCTCATGTAGAACCGGAAGACCGTAAAATTTTAATAGACCCTTCGACAAAAACAAAGCCCCCTTAGTCCTGTTCCTTAACACTACTACATAATAAAAACTAAAATTGAGTTGCCAATGCCTCTCTAGAGAGTAAAGTCATTGAGTGTTGCATATCCAGTACCTCTACATCGGCTTTTAGGTGTTGGTGTAAGGCCTGCATGACAAGCCTAGATGCTTGTTCAGGTGTTTTTGTTGGTGGCTTTGCATCTTTCCATGCCTGCAATAGTTTTTTGTAAACATTTTCCACACACATTTCAAACTACATCAAACAAGTATTGTTAACTCAATTTTAACATCGATATGACGGTATTTTAGATCAAACAGTTGGATCAAAGTATCATAGTACCATCTAGCTTGAGCTTTCTGTGATGATGTTACATGCTCACTAAGCTGTTCAGGAACCTTCAATAATAAAGAAATTTCATGCTGTTTAACATTGAAAAAGATCAAATGTAAGAGCTAATTAAACTGTTGGATTTTACCTGACAAGTGTTCTCAAAGTGAAAAAGATCAAGAGCCAGAGCTGAAACAATATTAGTAGGTTGAGAGACAACATGACCATGGTGATCTGGTGATGATGTATCAGAATCTTGATCATCATCAGTTGTTGGCCTGAAGCAAATTCCATATATAATCTTAATAAGATTGTTTCCAACTCCCCTGCACAGACTTGAGAAAATTCCCATACTGAAATAGGAAATGAAGATAAAGCAGAGTAGTAGTACTAGACACTAGTCTCTAGTAAGCAGAGTAGTAGTTGCAAGCAAAAGGAAAATTCAATTATTGTGAGTAAAAATACAAAGGAAAAGCAGGTAAAAGAATATTTTGAAGAAGACTGAGAAGTCAACAAGAAATATTGATTCTTTATTTTAGGTTGGATTCATGACAAATTTCACAAGAAGGCTGTTACAGGGCCAAGCGAAATTCACCCAAGTCGTAGAATGCACAGTGGTAGAATCATTAAATGAATGATCTGAGTTGCATGAATTCTTTTCACGGATTTTAGTGGTTTGTATATTACAATTAGACATTATCTCTTCGATTCAAAGTTAATTTTGCTGCATTCGATCATTCTAACTGGTCTAAGAGCAACTGCAGCGGTTGGACCAGACCATCGATCAAAGATCAAATCTGTTTGGTCGTTTAAAAAAAAAAACGCAACGAAAACCTGACTAAATATGATAACACGCTGGTGTAAATAAGCGTTAATTATCAAACGCTATACTACAATAACTTATATTACACAGACGTTTAACTAGACAAACGTTATGTTTTTGACGTTCATCTAGATTAGCGTTTTTGAATGACGCTCATGTAATGAAGCGTTAGTACTCAAACGTCACTTTACTAAAGCATATATCTAAAAACGTCAAAACTGAAACTCTCGACTAAAACAGCATTTAAAAAGATAACGTTAACATAAAACAACGTTGGAAAACAAAAAGTTGGTGTATAGGAGCGTTACCATTTAAACGTTGCTGTGTATCAACGTTAAATTTATTAACTTAAGGTAACGCTAGTGTAGACGACCGTGAAGAAATGTCACGTTAGTGTGAGCGAGCATTACAAAAAAGTCAAGCTAAGTCAAAAGTCAAGCGTTTCAACAAAACACCACACTACCAGACCGTGTCCAACCAAAACGTTCTTCTTCTCAAACGTTTCAAATGTAAACGTTTTCTTAGAGCAGCTTTAATGTGTGAACGTTCATCTGCTCCGACGTTTTGTCAATTAACGTTCTTCTGCTCAAACGTTTTGGCAATTAACGCTCTGACAGAGGAAAGTTCATCCCACTCGCTCTTCTAGCTTGCCGTTTGTTTAAATTATGCTGTTTTAATACAGCGTAATTTAAACACTGCTATAATTAAACGTTTTGATAGACGTCTTTTAGTAATAACGTTTCTGTTTATAAACGGCCTCGTGCAGTGGCGTTTTGGGATAACGTTGTATTACATTAGCGTCAGACTATATCTGTTTTGGTCCAGTTAACTCGACTAAACCTGATCGAATACTGTTCAATTTTTGGACCAAATACCACATTTAGTCGTCCGTTGCGGCTCACAAAATCGGACAAAAGAGCATTCCTGGTCTTTGCTCTTTGGTCTGGTCGACCGCTGCAGTTGCCCTAAGATTTTAAGTTCAGTTTAAGAAATAGTATGATATGTTTTTTTTAAGCAGTTGTATGATGTGTTATCTCTTTTGTTAAAATTTTTAAATTATTGTTTCACAAAATTTAAATATTAGTAATACCTTTTTTTAAGGAAAAACGTTCCAAGACAAAATGTAAAAGTGGTTTGGAAAGTTTGATGAACTTACAAAATCATTTAAGGTACACTAGTGGTGGCTTTTGCAATAGAGAACAAGCTTGGGACATAGGCATAGCAGGTGGAAAATCCCTATCAAATTTGGACTACACATTATTTTTTTGCACTAAAAATTCATATGCGACTCTATGTAATGTATCATGCCTTTTCAAAACAAGGCTGGTTAACCAAATTTGGCGGGGGTGATCAGTATCAAGCAAAAAGGACTGTTTAATCCCATGGTACCTATGTAGAATTTGATAACTTCTTATAACAACTTTGTTTCAAAAGTTTAACTTCGCTATTTGAAATTAAGTTGAAATTTAACTTTGGGTAGAAATGATGCCCTGTATATGGTGCAGTTTGGTTTGTACAGTTTAAAACTAAGGTAACAGTTTTTAAATTTTTGAAACCGTTGGTTTTTCAAAAATAAAAATAATATTAATATTTAGTACACATGAATAATAATAACTGTCTATAATTTAAGCCTTGTACATGGTTAGAAAAATCTATGGTAGTGTAAACTACTTAATGAGTATGATATCTCATTAATGCTATCATTTGTATACAAACAATTAAAGGATAAAATTATTTCTATTTACAGAGTGTAGAGGTAATTTTGATTGACCGAATTCAGTATTAGCTTGTTCCAGATTACACTTGTATAATATAATTAATTATAAAATAAAAAGATTAAAATAAAAAAGTGAAGATAATGGAGTGAAATTAGTTATGCTAGGCTATATTCTAATGGTCATAAATAAAAGAATGTAATGACTAATATTAACGGTTTTACCAACGCTTTTTCGTTTCGGTTTTGTGCTAAACCAAAACCATACCAAGATCAACGGTTTTTATAAAATTAAAATCATACCAAACCATTGGATAGATGGTACAGTTCGGTTTAGGCTTAAACGGTACGGTTTTACGATTTGTACCATACAATGTGTTGGAGAAAATGAGTTTTAAACTAAATGTTGGTCTTGATGTGGTTTGATGTGAATGAATCTCTTTAGTTTAGTCCCACATTGGATATTCTAGAGAAGGATGTCCACTATATAACTATTCTTATGTGGATAGTTAGACAAACAAGAGGGTGAAATGGGGTGGGCAAACAATACGTGGGCTAACTTATGTATTGGGCCTGCGAATGTGAAAGACATCAACCATGATCTATTATTTTTTACAAAAATATATTTACAAGAAATCCGAAACCCTAAAGGTTTCTTTTTATGTTTATCTTGGGAAAACTTGATTTACAAGAAATCCGAAACCCTAAAGGTTTCTTTTCTCCTATAAATACAAAACGTTTTCAGAGTTGAAATCCATCCCAGAAGCGACTACTATCCTGTCTTCTTTTCACCATCTTCTCGCTTTGTTTTGCGCTTTTGAGTGTTTATTTCCCTTCCTTCCCTGTTGCTAAGTTCAAGAGTGGGTAGTTTGTATTATGCTAATACAAGCTATATCAGACATTCTTATCCTGGACACATCTTCGCACGTTGGGGTTTAGCATTTCTCTTCTCGAGTATACCCGCGAATTAATATGTTAAGGACAACTTGTTGAACCTGTGATTCTGCCCTCGTAGTTGTCCGTGGTAGAGTTGTTTTTCAATTCAGTTCTTTATATATTATTCTGATACATCTAACGCTGGTGTTAATTGTTGTAAGATTCCAACAAACGCAACCCTAAGCATGGTTCTCACAATAAAGGTACGTTTCGTAAACCTGAATCTGGAATTACTAAGGTTAAATGTGCTTGTTATGTCTGTGGAAATCGTGGTCATATGGCGATTCACCGTAGACAAAGTAAGGACCTTAATAAGAAGAATAATGCTAACTTGGTTGCTGAGAATAAGAACGAGTTTTCTGCTACGGTGTCTGAAGTTAATCTGGTGACAAATGTGAGGGACTGGTGGGTAGACTCTGGAGCTACCAAGCATATATGTGGAAGCCGAGACTTGTTCACCTCCTATCATAAGGTAGGGGAAGGTGAGAAACTCTATATGAGTAACTCATCTGCAACAGAGGTTGCAGGAAAGGGAAAGGTCGGGCTGAAACTTACATCTGGCAACACTCTCACATTGAATGAAGTTCTTCATGTTCCAAACATCTGCAAGAATCTTGTTTCCTTTTCTGTGGGTAAGGGTTTTAAAGTTGTAATTGAGTTTAGATGATAAGGGTTTTAAAGTTGTAATTGAGTCTGGAAAAGTTGTAATAATTAAGGGCAAAGAGTTTGTGGGTAAGGGTTATAAGACTGAGGGTCTATATAAGCTTAATGCAAAATCTGATGAAATAAATATGAATGATTCTTCTGCTTACATGTGTGTGTCATTGAATGTTTGGCATAGTAGACTGGTCATGTAAACTATAAATCAATGCATAAATTGGCTAGCGTAGGCTGCATACCTAAATTCACTATTGAAAAGGATCATAAGTGTGAGATTTGCGTAGAATCTAATCATGCTAAGAAATCATTCATTAAGAATGTCCAGAGAAATTCTAAACCCTTAGAATAATCCATTCTGACCTAGTCGATATGAAGTCAGTTCAAACTAGAGGTGGTAAGAAGTGGTTTGTCACTTTTATAGATGATTGTACAAGGTACTTTCATGTTTATTTTCTTAAAGGAAAGGACGATCCCTTAGAAGCCTTTAAGATATATAAACTCGAAGTTGAAAACCAATTGAATGCTACTATTAAAACTGTTAGGTCTGACCGTGGTGGTGAGTATGAAATTCCTGTAGGAGATTTCTGCAAAGAACATGGCATAATACATGAAACAACAGCCCCTTATTCACCTCAATCCAATGGTATAACTGAACGTAAGAACCGTACCCTTAAGGATGTGATGAATGCCATGTTGATTAGTTCAGGATTACCTGCAAACTTGTGGGGGAAGGCCATCCTCTCATCTTGTTATATCCTGAATAGAGTACCCTTTAAAGGATCAGATAAAACTCCATATGAGTTATGGAAAGGTAGACAACCATCTTATGCTTACTTCAAAGTGTGGGGGTGTTTGGCAAAGGTGGCCATACCTCCTCCCAATAGAACTAAAATAGGACCCAAAACTTTTGATTGTGTCTTCATAGGGTATCCTGAGCATACTAGTGCTTATAGGTTTATGGTTGTGAGTTCTGAAATTTCTGACATTGGGTTGCATACTATTATGGAGTCCAGGGATGCTGAGTTCTTTGAGAATGTTTTTCCTTTGAAACTTGGTTCTCGAAAGAGATGTTTAGATGAACCTCTAGATATGCCTTCAGCCAGCCAGTCATTACCTTTAGAGGTAGATGCACCAGAATTTGAACCTAGAGAAGGTAAAAGGGTTAGAACTGAGAAAACCTATCCTGGTTGCATTACATACCTAGCCGAGTCTGAGCCACATACTTATAGAGAAGCCATGACTTCTTCTGAAGCTCCATGGTAGAAAGAAGCCTCCATTAGTGAAATGGATTCCATCCAACGAAACGGTACTTGGGAATTGTAGATTTACCTCCAGGGTGTAAGGCCATAGGTTGTAAATGAATATTCAAGAGAAAACGTTATATAGATGGAACTGTTGATAAATACAAGGCTAGGTTGGTAGCTAAAGGCTACAAACAGAAAGAAGGTATAGATTTCTTTGATACTTATTCACCTGTGACTAAAATTACTTCCATTAGGATGTTAATTGCTATAGCCTCTGTCCATAACCTAGAGATATATCTAATGGATGTAAAGACAGCATTTTTAAATGGTGAATTAAATGAGGAAATTTACTTGGAACAACCCGAGGGTTTTGTAGAGAAAGGTTGTGAAAAGAAAGTGTGTAAACTGATTAAATCTTTGTATGGTTTGAAACAAGCACCTAAACAATGATATGAAAATTTTGATCATGTGATGATTTCTAGTGGTTTTAGGATTAATGAATCTGACAAGTGTGTTTACACTAAACTTGTTAAGGATGCCTGTGTAATTGTATGCTTGTATGTTGATGATATGTTGATATTAGGTACAAAAATGGATGTTATTAATTCCACTAAGAAATTGTTGAATGAGAACTTTGCATGAAAGACTTAGGCCCTTCTGATGTAATCTTATGGATGAAGATTAAAAGGAATTTTAATGGCTATAGTTTGAGTCAATCTCATTATGTTGAAATTATACTTAAGAAATATAATCATTTTAACTGTAAACCTGCTTGTACTCCGTATGATTCCTCTTGTAATCTCAAGAAGAATAAGGGTGAGGGAGTTAACCAACTTGAATACTCAAGAGTCATAGGAAGTCTGATGTATTTGATGAACTGTACGAGACCAAACATTGCTTATGTAGTGAGTAGGTTAAGCAGGTATACTTGTAATCTAGGGTAGATGCATTGGGATGCACTTATTAGAGTGCTGAGGTACTTAAAGTACACAACGTCCTTCTGTTTGAGTTATGAAGGATACCCTGCCGTCCTTGAAGGATTTTGTGATACAAACTGGATAGCAGACTCAGAGGAGTCTAAGTCTACGAGTGGGTATGTCTTCACTCTAGCAGAAGCGTCTGTTTCTTGGAAATTTTCCAAACAAACATGTATAGCTCGTTCCACTATGGAATCGGAGTTTATTGCGTTAGATAAAGCAGGAGAGGAAGCCGAATGGCTAAGATGTTTTTTAGAATACGTTCCTCTTTGACATAGGCCTGTGCCAGCTATATCTATACACTGTGATAATACATCTGCGATAGCTAGATCTAAGAACATTTTTTATAACGGGAAGTCTATATATATTCGTAGAAGACATAATTCCTTTAAACAACTTATCTTTACTGGCGTTATTATCGTTGACCATGTAAGGTCTAAGGAGAATATCGCAGATCCTTTGACGAAAGGGTTGTCTAAAGAGATAGTAAGTTCTGCATCGAGGGGGATGGGACTTAAGCTCATAAAATAAATTTTCCATGAAGGATACTCAACCTTACTGACTGAAGATCCCAAGACGAAGGTTCAATGAGATAACTAATTTGTGGTGATTAAAGGTATGCAATATCAAGATAATTACATTCTCTGTCCCTCCCTATGGTGTATTGTTGTGATAGTGTGACTGCATGTGAAGGATGACTTTTAAAAAGTCTTAATGAGTTTTATAGTTTCAATTTTAGATTGAAGTGGGGTGTAGCAGTAACACTCTTGATAGAACTCACCTATCTGAATGAGGAAGTGGGCCATTTCCTATGAGAATTTGAGCGAATTCTTTAGAGCATTATGAGAATCGGGATACGTCCAGGGCCAAAATGGACACAACGACACGAACTTAGCAACGCTAGGAGGATATCATGCGTGGCTGTTATCGCAAATTGCATCAAACGCTAGCAGTCCAAGACATCGCGTTCACTGTCTCTAGCAAGTAGTTTCGGTAACTTCTCACTAAGTAAAGGTTCAAGACCTGATGGACACCTTTGCCTATATGGTATTTTCCGCATTCTGATTTTTTTCGTTTTTACCGAGATTTCATTCATGTGGGGGATTGTTGGAGAAAATGAGTTTTAAGCTAAATGTTTTTGGTCTTGGTGTGGTTTGATGTGAATGGATCTCTTTAGTTTAGTCCCACATTGGGTATTCTAGAGAAGGATGTCCACTATATAACTATTCTCATGTAGATAGTTACACAAACAAGAGGGTGAAATGAGGTGGGCAAACAATACATGTGATAACTTATGTATTGGGTCTGCGAATGTGAAAGACATCAACCATGATCTATTATTTTTTCCAAAAATATCTTTACAAGAAATCCGAAACCCTAAAGGTTTCTTTTTATGTTTATCTTGGGAAAACTTGATTTACAAGAAATCCGAAACCCTAAAGGTTTCTTTTCTCCTATAAATACAAAACGTTTTCAGAGTTGAAATCCATCACAGAAGCGGATATTATCCTGTCTTCTTTTCACCATCTTCTCGCTTTGTTTTGCGCTTTTGAGTGTTTATTTCCCTTCCTTCCCTGTTGCTAAGTTCAAGAGTGGGTAGTTTGTATTGTGCTAATACAAGCTATATCGGGCAGTCTTATCCTGGACACATCTTCGCACGTTGGGGTTTAGCATTTCTCTTCTCGAGTATACCCGCGAATTAATGTGTTAAGGACAACTTGTTGAACCTGTGATTCTGCCCTCGTAGTTGTCCGTGGTAGAGTTGTTTTTCAATTCAGTTCTTTATATATTATTCTGATACATCTAACGTTGTTGTTCATTATTGCAAGATTTCAACACAATGTACAACCCTACCTATAATCAGACCTATAAAATCTTAATTAGGCCGAAAAATCTTAACAAAATAAATCGGTTGAATATTTTGTAAACTAAGTTAATTGGAGTATCTTTGGGAAAAAAAACTAGGTAATGTATCCTCGAGGATGCCATGACCGAATTTCCTATCAATCAAAAATTATCTATGTAGAGGCGTAGCGAGAAATTCTCCTATGGGAAGATAATTTTTTTTAATGGTAGGCCAAAAAGCAATAAAAGGTTTAGAATATAAAAAATAACTTTGGATAGGTAAACTTGGGCTTGGAAACCAGCCCAGTTGCATACCCTTACCATCGGCTAGCTTCGCCCCTGTGTCTGACATTGACGTTTCTACGACTTGGATAACTAGTTTCTTACCGCCTATAACTATTAATAGGTTATTATCAAATAGTGCTGTGTTATTATCATCGGTTCCAGTCCCATTGAATCCTAATGAAATTGCATCATTTTCATATTCGGTAAAATGGCGATGCCTCACTGTGATTTTTCGGGTTCTGGATAGAGTGAAAGACTCCTTGCTTAATGTCCATGATTTATTTCATCAAAAATAAATAATTAAAAATTAAAAATCCACATGCTAATTTGAAGTGCCAAAATATTTATGGGAGAGCTAAATGCATTGAGACTAGATTCTAGACCTCATAAAATTCTGAAACCACAATCTATGGCTATGCTATTCTATAATTTATTTATTTGTTTTCTTAAAAATGAAAATAAAAAAATTGTGAACAGCACTTAACATCAGCTAACTGCTTCAGGAAAAAAAAACAACAGCTAACTTCTGCCGTATTGCTAAGGCCAGGCATTCCTTGCTTCAACTGTGTGTTGCTCTTACACTTTGGCGCATTTCTATCCTCTCTAAACTTGGGATTCTATGAATACAAGGCGAGAAACTGGTTGTTTTGACAGGTCTTCATCCGGGCTCAAGGAAATCATGCTCAAGTTCTATCTGTAGGTTTGTGATTTCAGGTCAATCTTAACTTGTTAAAACAGAGATGCACTTTTAAATTCGAGCAACCGGCAAAACTTACGCACCCGAATGTGCATTTTGGTTCCTTTCTTAACTGAAGTATACTTTCTTCATTGTAGCAGCCATGAAAAGCAATCAGTCACAGATTACCAATTAAATGAATTTGGATCAGTGCAATACCATATTCAGGTAGTTTCATACGTACTTGACGATGATGTGCATGACACTGTCATAGAGTAGCTAAAATGGTCCGTCTGAGCCAACTCTTGTTTAATGCAGGCTTATTCTCAAGATTCTCATCATATCTACTTATCAGTATCAAGCCCATTGTTAAACCAAGGAACATTTTTATCAAATGGACTTTCAAAATGTTTCTCGCTGAGAAGCTATTCGAATGTCATGGAAGTTGCAGAAACCCCTAAAACAGGATATCCATTAACTCTACGAATCGACTTGTCAAAATTCCCTCAAAACATAGGTAATTTATCCATTCTACTAAAATATTGCACATAGCTGATCTTCATAAAAATATTGCCAAAGCTGCAATTACTAAACGCAAATGGATTTTTCCAGAATTGTTTGCTTTCAGAAAATTGTTTGAAGCTAATCACAAGTATTTCATCACTGCATGCTGATATAGTGTGCTCACAGCTAAAAGAAATGTTACGCGTCACAAGTTTTAAAGATACTACCTCTCAAGGAATGTACAACAAGCCCATCAAAGTTGTACTTGATGCCAAAGACCATTTTTTTGTAATCACACAGGTAATCATACAACTACTTTTGGCCAAACTGATTTGAGTATATGGGAATTGACTTCATTTATGTGTTGTGTTACAAGCCAGAGAAGACCGCAGTGGTATTTCCGATGCGCTTTGGCGACGACTCCGATGTGATTCTTGCAACAATTGTATTTCAGGTTCAATGTCTTATAGTTCTAGTTCATTATTAGGACCTACAAAATGGAAAGGTTGGAAAAATCTCACCATCCATGTTTACTCAGTAAATGATGAAGATTTTCTGGTACAGGAACTAGTGGTTTTGGGTAATTCGAAATCTTGTGCTAATGCACCTCCTTGTACTTGGTCACCAATTCCTCCAGCGGAATTACGAGGAGAGTATTTCGAAGATTTAACCACCAATGGGTATAGTTCTTTCTGATATTATTAGTTGCTGGATGTGGGATTCATGGGTTTTATTTAACTGGTGGAATACGATGTCTGCAGATGTTCTTTCACGGCACATTAAACGTTCAAGAATTGACAAGACCGTATGGAATTTGTCGAATTTTCAAGCTTACGTGAGACACTACGTGAAGGTAAATCTGGCATTGTGCTAAAACTTGTACAATGGAAACCCAAAATGCTCAGTGCTAACAAAGATTTTAAACCCAAAATGCTCAGTGCACTAGAGGTTTTATACAAAGGAGCATGAGAAAGTGCGTGGAAAGTCTACCAGAGGTACCAAACGACGATCACCTGCATGCTCGGTACTTTTATTGACACACCTCTAAAACATGTCCACATGATGTTTGTTTTCGTGCACAAATTTCAGATGCTATCGAATCCAACGATAGCAAAACATGAAACTAGCTCGATGAAGAACCAAGGTACAAACTTTAAGTTTTCTTTTTGAGTTTTTCTTAAGTACCGGTATTTGACACTATTTTTTTCGTGGCGCAAAAATGAATGCTTGAGGAAACAATTTACCATTTTACAGTACTCTCCACAGTAACTAACATGTCTTTGAATGATTTACTGCAGGGCATAGACGCATGAAGATATTCGGAAGACTCTCAAAAGCTAAGCTTCTCAGGAAAAAATGTAGTGGTTTTTTAAAGAAAATCATGCAATTACGATCCAACATCAAAATTCATGGACTTAACCAAATTCGTCGGCGATGGTTGAAATTCTCACAACGTTACTCCTCAAGGAGATATACTAGATTGGATTAGTTACAACCACGTTTTGTAATTACTGTAATAAGAAAACTAAATTCGATTCATGGAGGAAAAGCCAAAAAAGCAGGGAATCAGAGTTATAAAACTAAAGTCTGACGATTTCTTATTATTTACAGCAGTGGAAAGAAGCTTCTTACTAAATACAGGCCAGAGGTGCTCTCTTTTGCAATTTTGTTTGATGGAAATTGGCAAGAGCAACATTTCGTGGTAAACCATTACAATTTACAATGCTAGTGATGTAATTACCGACATTAGTGTGAAACTAGGACACTTGTTACTGAATGGAAGAATACGAGGGGTGAGTCTTGCTTCATATGCTTCATTCTTCTTTGAAGAGTTCACGACCGATAATCATTCTCCTTATTTCACTAGTCCCTGCACCAATCTCAAACAATTTTGCATCTCGGAGAAGACGGCCTGTTGGGTACTCGTTCACATAACCATTCCCTCCTAGACACTGGATTGCCTGCCATATATATCGAACACAAGACTTGTTAGCAAGAAAAATACGAGAATCGCAGAGGGACAATTAGTAGAAATCCGTTGCTGTAAAAGAGTATGCCGATACTAGGGGATCTTTTTTCAACCTAATTGACTACCATCAATTCATTTCAATTGAGAAAACTGACCCTAACCTGATGCAGCAGCAGCATATGAACAAAAGCGTGCACGAATATAAAGAATCCAGAGGTGGGTTATTGTCACCTGTAGTGCAACTTGGGTGGCATTTTCAGCTGATAAGAGTATAACTCCAGCACAATCCTGGAAATTAAATTTGGGAAACCAACTTAAGTATACCTCTGACAATTTAAATGTACATACCACACTATGAACAAACCGATATATGGTACTTAGGTCTTTCTTTTGGACTATATGTCGAACAACTAAAGACGTAACAAATCAGAGACTCGATGGAAAAAAAGAAGATTTAGTCAAGAACCTTTCGATCGATCTTGCCATTATCGCAATCCCTAGCAACGGAATACACATACGACCTGCCCAACAAAAAAACATGTAGTTGAGTTAAATAAAATCCCATTGGGTGATAATTGACTATACATATTGAGATTATAATCTTATACCTTGAGGATTGCAAAGAAGTATACATGTCTGCTATTTTCCCCTATATTTACAAATGAAAATAAGTCAGTCAGTGGTGAAGTGAGATCTGGTTCATGTACACTGCAGGGAAGTGAACATGTCCATATAGCATATTAGATGAAAGAAACACATACAGACCTGTATCAGCTGGAATTCTCCTATTGGACGACCAAATTGTTCTCTCTGGCGAACATAAGGAAGAACTTCATCAAGGCATGCCTGCATCAGACCAAGTGGTCCACCCGCCAGAACAAGTCTCTCCAAATCTAGCCCCGACATCATGACATAAACTCCTTGGAGAAGGAAAAAAGTTGTTGAACATTCAAACTTATCAAAGGTGGTTTGTTCATGATCCAAATATTATCATTTCACATAATCTAGCTATATTTGTTACAATATTAAATGGTACTATGAACTTGGTTTCATATTTAGAGGCTGAGATCATGCTAATACCTTTCCCTTCCTGTCCGAGGATATTTTCTTCAGGCACAAAACAATTCTCAAAAACCAACTCGCACCTGCATCAGTATTATCTTTTAGAACATGAAAACGTTGTCAAGGCTGCATCAAATTCAGAACAAGATAGAGTATCGTGGATGAGTAAAGTGCACCTACGTGTCACTTCCTCGCATTCCAAGTTTGTCTAATTTCTGGGCAGTGCTGAAGCTGCAAAAATTGTTTCAACATGACAGCGAATCAGTATGGTTTGCATGTACTGTAATTTCGGGTCTTATGTATAATATTGAAGTACAAATATATTTTGAGCTGACATTGTTGCATTTATCACAACAGGATTATCATTTTGTGTAAAAACATACCCAGGCATCCCCTTCTCAATTATAAATGCTGTGATTCCTTTTGATCCTGCTTTAGCGTCTGTTTTTGCATAAACCACCTGTTTTGCAACTCACTAGCATCAGTATTTATTAATCACTGGGAAAAGAAAATCCTAAAAGCTCAACCATAGAAGAAATATACAGTACGAATAAGCTTTTGTGGCCACATAAAAGAGATCAAGCAGTTAACATGTTGAAATAAGTACCATTAAGGATCCTCTGTCTAATCATAACCACAAGAACCCTATTTTGGATATAAATATTGCGCAGAAAACAGCAAATACACACAGGGAGTATATGCTATATGTTCAGGAGACTATTCAGGTACCGTAGTATGAATGAAAACAACAGCCTTTTCCTAAGTGATTCCATACCACATTTGGGATTTTTATGGTTTACCAAGTGTTCAGTTGTCTTACTCCCACACCACAACACAACACATCAGTAAATGGCAGAACAGCAATTTCTCTAGAGTCACAACACTACCACAGTAGGCCTGCAACTGCAAGGATACCTTATATGTTGATAAAGAAGCCACACAACATGGTTCTAAAAACAAAATTGAGGTATCAAGACTTTAAACAGTGTGTTGTCTGTCATGAGCTTGAGAATTAGGACAAGGACTGGTACTCATGATGTAAGTTACCTATTTTTACATGAACTACATCTTGAAAAGTTTCTCTAACAAGTTTTCGAAATCGTACTAAATGAGAAATGGCAGCAAGAGGCTGTTGAGACAATTCTCATGCATATCAAAAATAGAAAACAGTTTAATAATAATACCAATGTTTGAGCAACTGGGCCATTGGTGCACCACATCTTGTTTCCATTGATAACATAGCCACCATCGACACAATCAGCTTTGCATTTCATACTAACAACATCAGAGCCAGCTGGTCATTCGCAGAAAAAAACATTAGAAGCTTAACAAAAAAAAAACAGTGGATATAAAGGGTATTGTTAGACATATAAAATCAGTTTGGAAACAAAGGTACCATTGGGTTCACTCATTGCCAAAGCTCCAATGTGCTCCCCACTGATCAACTTCGCATTCAATAGATAGCACAAACTTTAGTTTCCGTAAAAAATATAGTAAGAAAAATCACTACATTCCATAGTAAATATGTGTCTCAAAGCAGAAACAAAACCTTGGGTAAATACTTCTGTTTCTGCTCAGGGGTTCCATGCCTCACCTACAAAACCATTAAAATCATATGACTATGAACTTATTAAGAATGAGAAACATAAGATAGTTTGCCACTTTAAGTTCTCCAATTTACCAATTGATTAATGCATAGATTCGAATGAGCACCATAAGAAAGGCCGACGGATCCAGATGCACGACTAAGTTCTTCCATAGCAATGCAGTGGTATAAATAACCAAGTCCAAGTCCACCATATTCCTCTACAAGAAATACCCAATTTTAGCCGGTAAACATTTGTCTCTGAGGAGACTAAACATTTTCTAGTAGTGTTATTTCAATATGTACTAAGCAACATTACGTTATAATTTGATCAGAACATTGTTCACTATGGGAATTTAAAGCTCCAAAAGATACATTATTTTACACAACAGAAAACCATACCTGGTGCCGTGATGCCATGGAGATTGAACTCCCCCATGAGCTTCCATAAGTTAACCTCCTTCAAGAAGAAACACGATGAAGCTGTCAATAACTCTAACGAAACAAGTAATCGGGTCTTATCGGATAAGCTACAATCTCTAAAGTTACTACCTTTGGAAAATAGTTTGATTTGTCGATATTTGCTGAATGAGGAGCAATGTGTTCTTTAGCAAATTGTGCAACACTTTCTTTAAACTACAACCATCACATACAAAAGAGTGTCAACTAAATGAATCAAAATGAAATCTTTATTTGTTTTCCGATAAAATTAGTTCAAAATTGAAACAAATTTGAAAAACCCACACCAGAGTTCAAATCTAAACAATGAATTCAGCACCCAAATACGAAAAAGATATGATAATGAAAGTAAGAACCTGAATTTGGGTCTCGTCAAAGAGTAAAGAAGTTGAAAAACAACATTTCTGTACTTGGTTTCTGATTACAGCAAGTGATTTCACTGTAGAAGGCGAAAATAATCTATACATCCTTTTTGTTTCCTTCAATCTTAATTTAAAAAAAAAATGAATTTCTGGAAGATATAGAAGTCGGTAAATCTGGTTTATGTGTAGATACAATGAATATATGGTTTAAAAAAACAAAAAAAAATGGTTTTTATATTTTAAATTTTAGAAATGAAAAGCCTAGTTAATGTTCTAAGGGATTCTAGTCAGTAGTTATCAATTTGAAGTGAAGAAGATTAGTATGTGAGTCACTCTTGTCTATCTCATTTTTAGACAGAGAGAAAAAAAGTGTTCTTTCTTCCGAGTCCAATAGCTGACGTGTAAGTCAGCGATTTGGTACGGATAGAAGTTAAAAAGGCATACCAAAATACTAACACGTGGGTAGTTTAGATCTGATTCGCAATATCCGGTGACTTCACGGTCGCCAAAGAAGACCCAATAAGCATCAAAATTCATTATTTGCTATTTGAGTACGAAATGATTTATGGGCCGAAAAAAGTGAACAAAACCAAAATCGATGGGCACAATAAAATGGCCCCTTACTGATTTTGGGAAGCGCAGTGGCACCCACTAATCAAATCTGTGTCCGTTGGTTTCTGTGATGTTTATTTTATTCAATCAGTTAAGAATTGTTGATTTGAGTATAATTTGTACCTAACTCATTGGACACGTATGTATTGGATTCGAAAAATCTCTTGTAATTTTACTATATAATAATATTTAAATCAGATCCAATGAGTTATATCCAAGCGAGTTAGGTGAGTCCGTAAAAAACAAACAACCAGAAAGAAAAAGAGTATACATCTGCGAAACTCTTGCGTAATATTTTAATATTACTATTTAATTTAAATGTTGTTAATGGATGCATTTGAATGCAAATATGACATTATTAAGTTAGAAAACATCGTATAACATTTAAATTTCATCTGAAATTGCGACAAAAAGAAAAAAAAAAAAAAAATCTGTGTTCATTATAAAAAATTTAAAAATAAACATATTGAAATTATTTATTTTAGAAGGAGGATTTGGTGTACAATCTTATTCACACACTCTCACAAGATTTGTGCAAATTTTTCAGTAAAGCTCAAACGACAATGAATTTGAAGCTAATATTTTAGGGATATCTTCTTCTTAAAAAACTCTACACTCCTACGAAAAATAAGCACAACCCGAGACGTATAACACTACCATCTACCACTTTGAAAATCAATTGAAAATTAACTATTGAAATTAAGATTGGTAGATGGTAAGGTTTGGTATCTCGAATTGATGGATTGTAGTCATCTTTGGTAGGAATGTCGAGTTTTGTAATATTTTTTTTTTGAAGCATAAGTTTTATAAGATGAACGTACCATCAAAATATAAACTTTAAATTTATTGTCGTTTGAGCTTTATAGCAAAAATAGGTGCAAATCTTATGAGATAGTGTGAATAAGATTGTGCGCGGATCTGCCTATTTATTTTATAGAAACTTAATGTGATCTTGGAAAAATATGAGAAATAAAAAATTAAATATAAAATAACTAATTCAAATTTGTGCACCTCATATTTTGTGCACCCACATATACCCTTTTTGTTATTGGTTGATCTATTCTAAAAACCACTATAATTTAATTGCAAATAAAAAAGAATAATGACTTTTAAAATCAGCTACTCAATAAAAAAAGGATACTTATGCACCCCGGTGTTCAGAGGGTGCACCTATTTGCACTCTAGAATAACATTGGTCAAAATATAGATAATATGTATTTGCGTGTAAAATTATGGATAATGTACCAACACATCTGAATTTACCCTTTTTGTTATTGGTTGATCTATTCTAAAAACCATTATATTTTAATTGCACATTAAAAGGAATAGTGACTTTTAAAATCAGTTATCCAATGAAAAAAGTATAATTGTGCACCCCGGTTTTCAGGGGTGCACATATTTGCACTCTAGAATAACATTGGTCAAAATGTAGATAATATGTATTTGCGTGTAAAATTGTGGATACATGTACCAACACATCTAAATTTACATCCGATTACTTATATTTCTAAATAAACTATTCGTATGCGTTAATTATGGAATCTGAAATACAAATTTAAACAGATTTTAAAATTTTTGAATATCCATTGACATCTTTATTTATTTTATTTGAATAGCTATGTAATAGGGAACGAAATTTTTAACACTCATGATAACAGAGTCAATCATTAACTTCTTATTAGTCAAATAAAAATGTCAAAACTTTTCTTTCTTTGAAAAATGTGGTGACCGTGACGACAGAGGTAGGAGGAATCACAAGAGAAGTATTCAAGGAATAAAAAGATCTTGAATCCCATTTTCTGAATAAAATTTCAAAATCATAAACGTAAGAAGTGAAACCCCAGGTCTCGACGGCCACAACGTGGAATTCTTACCACTAAACTACAATCATTTTATTGTCTTATACACGACTAATACACATATGGTTGCTGGTTTGCTGCTGAGTTTGTTCTTTTATTCTTCTTGTTGTTGGAGCCATAAAAGTAAGAAATGAAGCCCAATGGGAAGGAATGTCGCGCTCATAGCTTCAGCAAAGAGAGACGAGGTACAAAAAATAATCTCGACTCTTCGTATAAACATAAGCTGTCAAATTATAGTAATTGAAACTAACACAATGTAGTTTCTTTTCACATCCAAGTCAAATTCACTTGCTTCCCTTCGTAGCGCCTGCAAAGTCGAAGAATATGACAACAGTTAAGTACACAAATTAGCAATGTGCGTAGCATCCCGTAAATACTGATTATTCAACTTTCTTACCGAGAAATCGTTGTTTATGAGACTTCCAATGGTGCAGCACACTGTAGCACAGAAGGACAAACAAACTTGAAACTGCAACACAATAGGATAAGCCATGGCTTGATTAGTCTTAGCATAAGCAACTTGGGAACTCACTAAAATGAATCCAATAATTGATGCATCAACTATACTGATAAAGAAACCCAGCAAGTACTGAGAATTTGTAACACCATGTGGACGATCACCGGCTCTTCTTATACCAAGTAGTATAGAACCCATAATAATCACCACAATTGTGATTACCAAAAATCTAATCTTTGGATCACAACCATCAAAGTCAGAAACATATTCAAATCAAATCCCATATAATAAAAACGAAACATGTTAACAATTTGAACAAAAAATTGAAACATGAATCAACACAATGATTTAACGTGGTTCGACAACGGATTGTCTACATCCATGGGTGGTAAAGGATTTGGATGATTTTTATTCATGATTATATGTTACAAGAAGATGAACTACAATTTGCATCAAGTTAATATCAAAGAGTTAATGAACTAACGTTATATTAACACAATACTCATACATAAACTCTTTGCTCTGATCCTATTCCTTTTGCCAAACTCTCTCCAATTCTCCCCCTTCTTTATGTTTTAGAGTTTGGTATTTATAGCCAATATCATGGGTCCCTTCAATCTAACTTTTCACCTATTTTTTCTTATCTAAACTTTGGAATGATGCGTATCCCGCAAAACTTATTTGTATTTCCCGCAAGACTTGATTTGCGTATTTCGTATTTTCCTTAGTTTCTCGCTTGGTATCCCGCACCTCTTATGCGGATTTGTACTGAAGTTTTCGTTTTCGGATTTGAATGAACGTTGCGGTCTTTTTAGAATTATAGCATGTCTGACATGTGACCATTCAAAATTATGCATGTCTGATACGTGGTTGTTGAAAGTGACTTGGCATGCTTCAGTTTCTTTTGTTCCACAACATATTCAACTGAGACGTGTCCACCATGCATTAATGTCTGTCAGTTTTATTCATTGTGTCAGGTTTTCCCGCAACTTGTGTGTCAGTCATGCAACAAAGATGTTTGTTTTGTACAATGTTCCATGCTTTCCCGCAACTCACGTGTCGATCATGCAACGAAGCTGTCTGTTTCAGTACTTATCAAAAAATTTAGATGTCTGTTTCAGTACTTATCAAAGAGTTTTGTTTCAATGTTTCTCGTTCCATCACAATCTAATACTCTTTCCATAGTTTTTGAACACGTGGTGCTTGGGATTTAATACCTTCACAATTTTCCCCTTTTTCCTTTTTGAATTTCTACATATGGTAAAAATTTAAAAAAGGGAAAATAATTATTTCTTTTCCGCTTTTCACGCCACTAATAAATTTTCTTCCCACGTTTAGATTTACCTTTTGACAGTTTTGACGGCTTTGAGAAAATCACGTCTCTGGTAAAGTTCCTCTTTCCTCCACTTTACTTTTTCGACGATTGTCAGTTTCAATCCTCCCCTATTTAATTCAAATCTTGTCAAATCTCTCATCTCACTCTTCATCTTCTTTGTCTATTTCTTCTTAAAGTTTTTGTTCTTTTTCATTCTTCTGAAACTGAACTTTTCAGTGATTCCTCAGTGATTCCTCGTAATTTGATTAATTCACTTTGTGTTGATTAAGGATTTCTTGCATTGGGATCAGGTCTTCTTCTCATATAGTTATCTGATTTGATCGTTGTTCTTCACTTTGTTGCAGGTAATACTCTTTACTTTAATGTGTCTGTTTATCTATCAATCTGCTTTACTGAGTTTGGTAATGGTGATGATTTTATTTTGATTTCTGATTGCTTCATTGCTTTATTGAATCCACGAATCCTTTCTTCTCTTGATCAGAAAGTGGTTTACTTGTTTGTATTCAGGTTCAATGAACATTTTGTTTTTTCTTCTGTTTTGATGGATTTCTGTCTTATTCTTACTTTTTCGTTAGAGTGAATCAATGTGTTCTTGTTTCTTCATATGTAGATAAAAATTCATCATGTCTGGGAAAAATAATAGTAAAGTTGCTGGTGGTGCTTCTCATCATGATGATCATCCTTTAGAAAGGAAATCATCTCGCTATTTTGCGAAGAAGAAGAAAACAGGAGATCAACTTAGTATTTCAAATATTCAATTTGCTGATGACATTGCCGTTGCTGCCACTAATAATCGTTCAAACGAGAACTTAAGCTTTAGTTCAATGGATATTGAAGAGTTTAAAGAAAAGCACCAACTTCAACAATTTAAAGTTTCCTTTTGCGATCCCGCTGAAGGAGATGAGATTACGCTCGATATGATAAGGAAATTCAAGTATAGCAACAACAAATTATTAATAACTGCGGGAGTGTTGGATGTGGGCTTGAAGCTTCCTCTGTACAAGAGCGGGGATTCTTTTCAATACGAGGTACCTTTGCGCTTAACACCCGAAGCGGGTACCTTTACGGGAAAGGATTCGTGATGATCATGATTTCTAGTGGTACCACACTCCCCTGATAATTGAATGACCATGGGTTTACGGGTCTGTTCAAGAAAGTGTGGTTCGCAATCTTTCGTCACGTCTTCATCCTTACTGCGCCTGGCAGTTAAACTTTAAAGGCTTTACTTTCTCGCTTGACGATGTGGTATGTAGAATTCTCTCTATTCTTCTACATCATGCTTTAAACATTGTATAATTGCTTTCCCTCTTTTTTGTAGCCGCAAAATGAAGGGAGCTCGAAAGATGATTCGGGTGTTAAGCGCAAAGCTGCAGCTTCAATAGAAAAGGTATTAATTTATTCAAATAAATTTGAATGATCTTTATGAATTTTATTTAATGAATTTATGCGGTATATTGACAGGGTCGAAAAAAATATAAAGCTATGCCCTGCGTTTCCACTGATAGGGAGGAAGGAGAAATCCGTGATTCTCCCCATTGTCAACCAATGTTGAGAACCGAGGATAGCTCTGTTGAACCTGAAAGGAACGTAAAAGAACAAAATGTCCCGCTTCAGGTGACAAATTTTGTGCCAACAGAGCCGGTTGCTGCTGCGGTGGAAGCTACGAGTGTTGCGGACAATTGTCCGAACCAGTCCGCAAATGCTGAGTTTTCCTTCCTCACTTCCCAGTTTTCTCCCTTGTTTGAAGATGATCTTCTCGTACCTTATACGAGTGAAGATGATCTATCTGATAAGGAGGATCTCCCCATTCGGGGTGAGCCGACAAATGTTGCGGTAGAGGAGGGTGAGCCGGCAAATGCTGCGGTAAAAGCTTCTTCTAACGAGGGTAATGTCGTAAGCATGGCTGTCACTGATGCAGTTCAGATGAATGAAAAACCCCCGCATAGTGATAAGGGTGAAGGAATAGCGGAGGATGAAAATCTCATGGACAAAGAGGAAGAGACCTTTCGCTGGTTTATGTCCAAAGAGTTGTTGTCTGTTCCATGCGACTTTCAGCCGGTGGAGTCAGATAGCCCTGCGGTTGCTAATCTGTGGGAATATATGCGGTCTGCTCCGTATGATATAGTGAAAGAAACCTGGATAAAACGCCAAGGACATCCCGTCAACCCTTTCTTCAACATGAACCTTCCTCCCTCTCTTGCAGAGACAATTTCTCTTGCGGATGGTGGAGCATATTCTTTCTCGCAACAAGCTATCTTACAGGTATTTTTATTATTTTAATGACTTTAAATTTTGCTTCATTTTTATCTTTATTTATAACTTTAATTTTGTAAATTGCAGCTTGCTCGGGGTCAGAACGCCGCATATGTGGATTATAAATTTTATAAAGGACGATCCATGAAGATGGAGACCAGTTTAAGACTGTGGAAGAAGAAGCTGCGGACTTGAAGCGGGAAAATGATACGCTTCGTCAGCAGTTACTAGATCTTCAGAATCAAGGTTTAACACTTTTTCTCTCATGTTATTTTTCTTACTTTATTTACATGTTCCTGAATTACTTATGGGATCAGCGGGGGATTCAAACCTTGTGAATAGGCTGCAACGTAGAGATGTGCGTCTGAAAGAACATGTTTTAAAAATCAATAATGAAAATATGGAGATCAATGAAAGATTCAATAACCTGGTTGATAGGATGAGTCAAGCCAAATCAAAGTATGATGAATTAAAATCGAAACACCGGCTTTTATATGTAGATAATATCCGCAAGAATAAAGAATATGAGGCCACTCTGCTATGGACTAAAGATTGTGTTCTTGAAGTGCGGGCACAATCAGAGAAATTGGAAGAAGAAAATCATAATATCTGTGTGGAACGCAAGAATATCCTTGCGAGATTTTCTCGTACCGGGCCACATCATAATTATCATCTTTCTTCTAATATGACGCAACTGATTAAAGACAGAGATAATTCAGCTTTAGACGCTCATGCTAAAGGGAATGTACTTGCAAAAGCTCAAGCTAAAATCCGCCGCCTATCTGATATTATTCTTCTTCGTGAAAGTGATATTTTCCGCTTTCATAGAGAGATGGAAAAGTGTATAAACGAGTCAAATCAGTTGCGGGATGATAATTCATTGAAACAAGCGGATTTAGATCAATGTCGTCAAGATCTTTAGCAACTTACTGACAATTATCATAAACGTTCAGAAGAATATGATTTTCTTGATGTTTCTAAAGACGCAATGGCTCACGAATTAGAAGAGTTTGAATCCCTTGCAAGAAGTATCTTATTTTTTTTGCATATTTTAAGTTAAGTATTATTTCCGTATTGATTAATCTGTTATTTTTGTTACAAGTTTTGAAGAAAAATTTAAAGATACGGCTGCAAGAGCTGATAAGGATGAAGAAAAACTTGATGCTGCCAAATCTAAGTTGGAAGAAATCAAAGAGCAGTTGAAGCTTGTTACTGTCAAGGCCAATGAGGCGCAATGTCAACTTGAGTTTCTCTCCTCTAAGACTAAAGAAGCGGAGGACAAAGTTGATAGCTTGTCTCGTGAATTGGCTTCGGAGCAAGGGAGAAGACTTTATTGGGAGGGGAGTGTCCAAAAGTCTGCAGCCGAGGTAGATAAGTGTAAGCAGGAGTTTGAAACCGCAAGAGCTTATATTTCTTAATTGAAAATTGAAGCCCGTGTTGGAGTTGCAACAACGATCAGCAACACGCTTGATAAAGTTAAGGCTGATGGATTCACCAAAGTTTATAGCCGCAAGGAAATTCCTCAACATCCTTCTCCTAGTGCATATCCTCCCGCTCCTTAGTTTTTCCTTTATTTTGAACTGTATTGGCATGTTTCCTCTGTCTTGTATTATTGTTCCTGTAAAAAAAATTTAAAATATATATAAATGGTTAGTGCATTGATTGAGTGTGTGCATTGATTAACCGCAAGACAATTTTATACCTCTAGTTACTTTGAGGGTACAGTCACATGTCTAACTTCTCTCTGGCCAGGAGGAAATTAGGATGCGGTCCCTAGAGCACCTCCTCAAATGGAGAGTGCCTGATACAATAATTAATGTCATGTTAGGCATCTCTATAGCGAAAGATCCAATAGTCATACACTCATAGACATTTATATGGACTTTCTAGAGAGATTGCATTTGTTCTGCTATACCTAGTATGAAGCCAAATTAGTGTATGATTGCATTGTTGGTTATGGGTAATATGGTTTGAGATATTGTGTGTTCCAAGGATGCCGTAAGATTTCTCCATTCATATTCCGCAAGTGGTATGAACCTTGTCCCGCAATATCTTGTATGACATATGGTCCTCCCCATGTGGGTGCAAATTTTGTTGATTTTTTATCTCTTTAGTATTCCGGGATTTGTCGCAGAACATACTGCCTTTCAACAAAGTTCCGCAACTTTATTTTCTTATTGTATTCTCTTGCCAGTCTTCTTTGATAATTTTCCATTTTTTGGAGCGTAACCTCTCTTCTTTCTTCTAGGTCATCCAACTTCTCAAGCATTAAATCTGTATTTAAATCTTTTCTCATGCTTCTGTCCTTGTGGTGGGTAAAATAATTTATGTTGGAATAACTGCTTTCGCTCCATAAGTAAGAAGAAATGGTGATTCTCCAGTGGCTTCTATTCTCGTCGTGCGATATTGCCCATAAAGTGTTGTAAAGCTGTTTGCACCATCGTTTATGATGTCCATCTAGAGTCTTTTTCAGATTCATGGCAATAGTTTTATTTGTAGCTTCAGCTTGTCCATTACTTTGGGGGTAAAGTGGAATGGACTTGTTCTTTTGGATATTAAATGCTTCGAAAAACATATCAATATTTTTTCCTTGTAGTTGTTTCCCATTGTCCGAGACTATATCTATCGGGATTCCGAATCTGCAAATTATATCTTCAAATAAAAACTTGAAAACATATGTATCCCTAATGTGAGCAAGAGCTTTGGCTTTAACCCATTTAGTGAAATAATCAGTTGCTACGATCAAGTATTTTTTTTTGTGTGCCTTCCACTAAGGGCCCAACGATATCTACTCCCCATTTTGCAAACGACCATGGTCTGAGTACAGAATTGAGTTCCGTTGCGGGAGCTTTAATTCTTTTTGCAAAGCGTTGACATTCTTCACACCTTCTTTCCAGGTTGTCCGCATCTTTGTGCATAAATGGCCAATAATACCCTTGCGTCTTTGCTTTCAGTGCGAGTGATCGTCTTCCACTATGATTTCCCGCATCTCCATTGTCCTTCTTTTTGTGACAAACACCGAAGTAACGGTCACAAGAAAGACCTGCGGTACAAAACTTTATCCCGCAATTGATAATTTGCGGATTTTGATTGTACTTTTCTTACCTCTTTAGTGTCTACGGGCAATATCCCACTTTGTAAGTATTGATGTATTGAGATCCTCCAGTCTTCTTCAGATGATTCATTTTCTGGTTTCTGTGGAAAGTTTGCATCATCTTTAATGGATGCATCTTCAATATCTTCATCTACTTCTTCTTCCATGTTTTCGAATGCCCATAACTTTATTGATGGCTTATAGATTCGCCCAATTTTGACTACTGATGTATTTTGATCTTTTATCATTGAAGAAATGAATGTTAATGCATCAGCATGGCGATTCTTCTCTCGGGATAAATGTCAAAAAATTATGTTTGGAATTTGGGATGCCAATTTTTGAACAAGATTTTTGTATTCTATCAAGTCTTCATCAAGCGCTTGATATTTCAACTCAACCTGTCGAATTATCAGTTGTGAATCACTTGTAAGCCGTGCATCACTTATTCCTAACTCGATGATGAGCCATAGGGCATGAACCACATCCTCATACTCTACTATAATATTTGTGTGTTCACCGAATTCAAGACGAAATGCATGTACCATATGATCTCCTGTAGGGGTTGTAATCACAATTCTGATTCCCGCTCCTTCTTTATTCGGTGCCTCATCAACAAATACTTCACATCTGCGGGAGTTTGCAGAACTCAGAATCTCTTGGGAATCATTGTCTTCTATTCCGGGCAAACCTTGGATTTCAAAATCATCATCCAGTGGTAAATCCACAAGGAAATCTTCCTAAACTTGTGATTTTTGTACAGTTTGTATTTCAAATATGATATGGAATTGTTCCAATTGTGCATTCCATTTTGCTATTCTCCCTACTTTTCCCGTATTCTTTAGCACACATTCTAACAGCGCTTTACTTGGTTCCCGCACTTAGTGTGTTAAAAAATATGTGCGCAACTTTTGTGTGGAAAAAACCACTGCTAATATCAATTGTTCAATTTTGGTGTAATTCCTTTCTGCAAGATTGAGAGTTTTACTGATGTAGTACACTGGTTTCTCTACTTTCTCATTTGTTCGTACCAATACCGCACTTACATCATCTTCTTTTGCAGCTATATACAAGGCCAGTACCTCTTCAGGCTTCGGTTTTTGTAGTGCGGGTAATGTGGCGAGATAAGCTTTGATGTTTTGAAAGACTTGTTCACAATTTTCATTCCATACAATTTTTTTTTTCTTCTTCAATGTGTCAAAAAAGGGCTTACATTTGTCTGATGATCTGGCAATGAATCTGTTAAGTGCAGCTAAACATCCATTTAACCTCTGTACTTCTTTTACATTCTTTGGGGATGGCATATTAACAATTGCTTGTATTTTTGCTGGATCAACTTGAATCCCTTTTTTGTGACCAAGTAACCCAAGAATTTTCCGGAGGTAACTCCAAAAATACATTTATCCGGATTAACTTTCATTTTATATTTGCGTAGAGCTTCAAATATTTCTCTCAAGTCTTGTAAACAATCCTTTGAAAGTTTACTTTTTATGAGCATATCATCTACATAGACTTCCAAAGTGCGGCCTATCCATGGTTTAAAGATTGCATCTACCAGTAGCTGATAAGTCGCTCCCGCATTCCTTAGCCCAAATGGCATTCTGGTATAGCAATACAAACCGTGTGGGGTAAAAAATGTCGTATGTTCTTGATCCTCTTCAGCTAAATCAATTTGATTATACCCTGAATGTCCATCCATGAAAGATAAAGCATCATGTCCTTCAACTGCATCTACTAGTTGATCAATGCTTGGAAGTGGTTTACTATCTTTAGGGCATGCCTTGTTCAAATTGGTAAGTCTATACAAATCCTTACTCCTCCATTCTTCTTTGGTACAATTACCATGTTGGATATCCAGGTTGGGTACCGCACCTCTCGAATAAATCCCGCATCCATGAGTTTCTTTAGTTCATTTTCAACTGATAAATGATACTCAGGCGCCACTTTACGTATACCCTGTCGAAATGGTGTAGTACCCGGATGTATATGTAATTCGTGACGAACGATAATTGGATCAATTCCTGGCATATCCTCCATTTTTTCCATGCGAAAATATCCACATAATCTTTTAGTAGAATAACCAAATCATGTTCCCTTTCTGATTCCATTAATGTTCCAATCTTGATTATTTTCGGAGCTTCTTCCATTCCTTTCTTGGTTTCTTCAACTGCTGAGAAAGTTGATTTGGGAACTCCTAAAAATGTGGGAGCTCCCTTTAATTTCTATTCTGGAATACTGCCCTTTTCTTTAATTTTTGGTATACTCCCTTCTGATTGAGTGTTATCATTTGTTTCATTCACCGATCTTTTACCCGCAGTCTCAATCAAATATTGATTTATTGCTTCTTCTTTTGCTTTAATTTTTTGTTCTTTATTTCTCTCTTGTTGTTGTTGAATCCGTTCCTCATTCATCTGTGTCTCCGCGAGGATGCAAGATCTTGCAACATCTTGATCTCCCTTTATTTTCATTTCTCCTTGTGGTGTTGAGAATCACAAATATTGATGATAAGTTGCGGTCACTCCTTTCAATTGGTGAACCCAATGTCTACCAATGATTGCATTATATGGAGACGGTGCCTCTACTAAACTGAATTTAGTTAAAACATTTATTGGTCCCGCCATGACTTCAAGTAAAATCTCTCATTTTGGCTTTGACGCTATCTCATTAAATCCTTAAATAGTGTATAAGAGGGTGTGAGTTGATCGTCCTTTAACCCCATTTTTTAAAATGTGTCATAAAATAACACATTAAGTGAACTTTCCCCGTCCATGAAAATCTTCTTCACATTCCATCTGGACACTGGTAAAGTGAGCACCAACGGATCATTATGTGTTTCAATTTCTTGATCAACTTCGTCTGCTGAAAAAGTTAACGGGGAAGCCATCTATTCTTCCTATGTTTCTGTGATTCTTCCCGCAACCTTAAAAATTCCATGTCCATCGACTCTTTTACGTAGCTTTTTATCAATGGCTGCGTTCATAGATGATTGACTTGACTCGGTATAGGAAATTGTATTGATGGTTCGGTTATTCTGTGGAATATTTACAGTTTTTCCTATGTTAAGGCTTGGTAGGGGATTGGGTGAATAAAGAAATTCTTTCAACTCTCCCCTATCAATTAATTTTTGAACTTGCAATATTAAATTCTTACATCTGCTTGTGGGATATCCATGAAAGCAATGATACTCACAATAATCTTTCGAACTCTGTGTGTGTGATGGCCGTTTTCCTTGCGTCCATGTTCATTCGAAATCTTGCATGTTTTTGATTGTGTTTAGAATTTATGAATATGGGGTGTTGAGTTTGGTAAAAACTCGATCCTCAAATTGGTGGTTGAATTTTCTTTCTTTATCTGTCTTTCCTTGCTTAAATTCAATATAAGGATTTTCACCTGCAACCCGCTTTCCGAAACTTGTCGATGGTTCCACAAAATTTGCCCTGTTGGGAATTATCTGATGCTGCGAAATTATTCTTGGATGTTGTTTTTGAATATCTGCAACCTTGCATATTTTTCAATAATTACCCTTAAATCCCCTTCGATTTTCGGATTCTCTCCATGAATATCTACAAAGAGTGGGCTCATGCGGTTTGCCATTCCCCATTTGTAGCAATTAATAGAAATTTATGGATTAACATTCCATATTGCTTGACAGATCGCCTGCCATCAATCTGTGTAGTCTCGGATAGTTTCATCTGCCCAAGAAGCAAGGGCAAATAACTTATTCATTTCAGCATTTGCAGGTTTATTGTACATGTATGTTTCTAAGAATTCTGGGGTCAACTGTGCGTAGGAGTGTATTGATCCCTCTGGTAGATTATCGTACCACGTTAATGCTGATCCTTTTAAACTTGAGGGAAATATCGGCACATGATAGTATCATTTTTCTCCCAGCGAGTCATATTGCGGTTGTAAAAATTCAAGTTATCCGCTGGGTCTTTTGTCCCATCATAAAATTCAAAGATGGGGAGATTGCATTTGTGCGGGATAGACGCATGCGCTAGGTGCAGTGTCAGTGGTGTTCTACTGGCCTCTTTTAATACTTCTTCAAGTCGTCCACCCTGTTGTTTGTTTTTCAAAGCTTTTATTTCTTCCCTCATTTCTTCCAACTCTTCAAAATATTTATTCCATTTGTTGTTTTGTGGCTCTGAATCATCAAAATCTAGTCTATCAGACTCATACCGATGATTAAACTTGTTTTGTTTTGAATGTAAATATGTATCATGTGCGGGTTCCACTATCATCACCCTTTGATCTTTATTGATCCTTGCTTTACTTTTTACAGATCTATTTGAACTTACTTTTTGCCCTTGTAACCTAGTAACAGATGCTTCCGCATCCTGTTGGGCCTTTTGTCTGAGCATCTGGTTCTCTTGGGTCAAGAGAGCAATTTGTTCTGCACAAGTTTTTTGAACCTTGCGCATTTCATTCAATTCTTCAAATAGTTGATTAATGGGGTCAACCCTGTTTTGTGACGCTTCTTCATGTGGTTGGTTGGTTGATTGATTAACTAGGATATTTGCTTGAACATCCAAGGGTTACGGTCCTTGGGACTCCTCTACTATTTCTCTTTCTGGAAGAGTCTCTAATGTTTGATTTCCCCAATTTCTTATATCAACATCTTGTCCTTGTACGGATTTGTTTGCTATTGTCTCCATCTATATGATTTCTTTTGGAATATTATAATATTTTTTTTGCTCAATCTAGTGATGTTGTAGAAATTTCTTTGTCGATGTTCTAACAAAAGTTCAAATAATGAGACATGTGTTTCATAAAAATTTTACATCCAAAATACATATATAAAACAATTTGACTGATAGAAAACATCTAGCTTTAATTAAAATTTGATATATCATATAAAAGCTAGACAAATTTCTTATTTAATTCAGGTTTTATAGGTTCATCAAATCATGTTTTGCAAGGAAATTAGAAGTAAGTTCAGAAATTCAGTTCAAAACTTGTTTTACTGTTTTTGTCAAGAATCAAAACTAGGTAGCTGCAATACAATTTTAATTTATACAATCAATTAAATTAGAGACATATAGACTTAATGGTTTCAGGTCAAATTCTTTTGCAGAATCGTTATGAAACATAATATTTTGGTGGAAGTTTATGAGCAAAGTTTTCAAACCCTTGGTTAAGATAACATCTGAGGTAATCAAAAATATTAATATAAATGAGAGGTATCAATCAAAGAAGTATTGTGTATGAACAAAACAATTAAATCTATATAGACATCAGTTGAGAAGTTTGAAGAAAAACTATATGTAGAATTTTGAAATATCACTTAAAGAGGAATGAACTCCTGATTAAAAATGTTGAAACAGGGGGTTTTATAGATAACAAAATTCAATGTTTCAAAAATGTAGATTTGGACAGGTAGAATAAATTCTTTTACATGTCCCTGTTTCTAGCGCCAAATTGTGATTACCAAAAATCTAATCTTTGGATCACAACCATCAAAGTCAGAAACATATTCAAATCAAATCCCATATAATAAAAACGAAACATGTTAACAATTTGAACAAAAAATTGAAACATGAATCAACACAATGATTTAACGTGGTTCGACAACGGATTGTCTACATCCATGGGTGGTAAAGGATTTGAATGATTTTTATTCATGATTATATGTTACAAGAAGATGAACTACAATT
>JAJJMC010011550.1:3281181-3324060 GCA_023531435.1 Papaver californicum
CAAACTCTCTCCAATTCTCCCCCTTCTTTATGTTTTAGAGTTTGGTATTTATAGCCAATATCATGGGTCCCTTCAATCTAACTTTCCACCTATTTTTTCTTATCTAAACTTTGGAATGATGCGTATCCCGCAAAACTTATTTGTATTTCCCGCAAGACTTGATTTGCGTATTTCGTATTTTCCTTAGTTTCTCGCTTGGTATCCCGCACCTCTTATGCGGATTTGTACTGAAGTTTTCGTTTTCGGATTTGAATGAACGTTACGGTCTTTTTAGAATTATAGCATGTCTGACATGTGACCATTCAAAATTCTGCATGTCTGATACGTGGTTGTTGAAAGTGACTTGTCATGCTTCAGTTTCTTTTGTTCCGCAACATGTTCAACTGAGACGTGTCTACCATGCATTAATGTCTGTCAGTTTTATTCATTGTGTCAGGTTTTTCCGTAACTTGTGTGTCATTCATGCAACAAAGGTGTTTGTTTTGTACAATGTGTCATGCTTTCCCGCAACTCACGTGTCGATCATGCAACGAAGCTGTCTGTTTCAGTACTTATCAAAATTTCAGATGTCTGTTTCAGTACTTATCAAAGAGTTTTGTTTCAATGTTTCTCGTTCCATCACAATCTAATACTCTTTCCATAGTTTTTAAACACGTGGTGCTTGAGATTTAATACCCTCACAACAATAGCATTAATTTTTTTTAATTTTTTTTAATCGAGAAAGAAGAAAATTATCCCAAATGAATGATATAAAAGCAGTGAAAACAAGTTGAATCGCAACAAGGAGAGACCAAGTCGATACAGGAAGGAAGGATAAACCATAACAATACATAAATCTGTCTACTCCTTGTGTTATGCCTATTAAAGCAGCAAACAGAAAAAGTTTCCGAGAAGCAAAAAATTTGACATTAGGTAGATTTGTGACGCGCTGACGATACAGGATTATGAGTGGGATGATGAGTGTAGGGAAACCAGACACTTGTAACAAACTAGATAACCATTTTCGATTACCTCCATGTAAGAAGTAGAGTCTAAGTAATAAAGGTGCTCCTGTCAATCCTACTAAATTAAAGGTGCAGCTTAGTAAGAGTAATCCCCATTTCATTAACTCTATAGAATCCTTGTTCCCTTGTTGATTATGATTGTTTTCGTCTTCAATGTTGTTGATGTCCGTAGCCATATCTTGTTCTTCTTCTACAAATCTCTTTCTTTGGTGAACTCAAAACTCCCTTTTTCTTTAGTATTCAAATTGGAAATAGTATGTATATAAAATGAACAATAGAATACAGGGATGCAATAAACGACTCAAGTCTTCTTTTTTTCAAGTCAATGCACCTAAAAATGAATAACTTTCCCACCTCGATTTCAAATTCTTACTGCAACGTTGCCCGTGCGAGTCGGAAAGTTTATATATGTGACTTACTGTGGCACTGCAATGCAACCTCACTCTCTTTCTGTAATGTGTTTTGTGACTCATGCATCGTGTTTGTTTATATCTGGATCTAGATCTAGATCCGAGTTAATCCCATGTCAGATCATTTGTTTTATTTTGAATTAGATCTGATTTGACCTTTGACTCATACCTAATTTCTAATTCGGATCCGTTTGAATTAAGTATGGAAATGCCGGTGATTCATGGTATCACGCCACTGACTCGTATATTTTTAAGTTAGTTGAGTCAGATCTAATTTAAAATATAAACATATTAAATCAGATCCAGATGAATCAGAAAATTTCAGTTAGATACAAAAAAAATAAATTCAGATCTGATTTAAAAAAATAAATATAGTGTTAGACAGTAACAAAGCTAATGTACTAGCGGCACTTGTGTCCTATTTGAACTAAAATCGTTTATACCTTGGATCCTGCACAAAGAGTTACAGCTCTGTTCTTTGGACTGGCCTTAACCAAAATAAATAAAAAGTTATCATTGCTGCCGATAGGGGGAGGGGATGCGGGGTTAATTGTTGAAACCATTGAACCAAGATTAATTAATTGTGTCTTGCATTTCAGACAATTGCTAAAACGTCAGAGCTAAGGGCAGTGACAACAGTCATTGGAGGTGACTGGTGACTAATATCAGCATTAGAGATGCTTTTTGCGTTTGATTTGGTTTTTTATTTTATCGGTGCACACTTTTCATGGCTTCCTCTTGACTCAGCACGTTAATTGCCATTCTCAAAATTAATTTTTGTTGACACTGTCTGCATCTGATTTTTAGTTCCCAAAGATTAGCTAGTTTGGTAGTTTAAGTGACTACTTAATATTTTTTTATAAAAAATTCGAAGATCCAAAACAAACTTCTCATTGAAGTTGAAATGGGTATATTGGCCACTTAGATAACCTGATTTGATTGGAGGTTTGTAGAAATAATAGGAGACTATTGAAAATTTTAATATATCTGATAGGATTTTAGATTATATTATATAAATAAACCGCAATCGCACGGTATCTAACTAGTAGACAACGGGTCGAATCCACAGGGAGTGAGAAAATATTGTAATTAATATCTCAATTAACTAACCAGAAATAATGTTTATGAATTTTTAGATTTATGAATAAAATAATAAAATAAACTAAACTAATAAAATAAAATCAAATGTGAGAAACAATAACCATGGTTTTCAGTATTCACCACTATTTCTATTTAATTACTGAAGTGAAACATAACTCATGAATATTCATTTATTGTTCTTTCTATCGACATCACCTATTATATGTATTAGAGTCGCAAATATCACTAGGACGCCCTAAGCATGACGCATCAAAATCCCTAGTCTCAAGCATACACCATCTAATTGCGTTAGCGAGAAAATAATACGAAGCTAATTATAGGTTCACAAATAATATTTGGCTCTTCTAAGTATACCCCATCTAAGGATTTAACCCAAGCATGAAATATCAAATAAGTAGACAAACATATTTGCTATCCTATTGATTCTGCGCATAGGTTACTGTATTGTACAAAACCGGTGAAGCAACAACTAATTTAGATTTAAATCAATAAACAAAATCATGGAATTAATCTATTCAAGTCATAATAGTCTATTACCAAATAATTCAATTTAATTGGTCTAGTACTAAAAGTGGTTTCAACATAAAACCCTAGTTACAAATTAATTAGAAAGACATGGAGATGGATTTCTCAAAACCCATAAAATTAATTAAGACAAGAAATAGAGAGAAATAATTAAACCCAAAAGTATGGATTGTCCTTTTCTTCTCGCCTGTACAGCAGCCGTCCTCTACTGTCTCCGTCTGCTACTCATTTCCTGTACCAAAACTCCAAAAAAAGTTGTTTTTGCCCTAGGTTGATGTCTCTCTCCCATTGTACAACTCTGACAACCCCCAACTCCCTTAGCCTACACCTACCCTTCTCTCTCCGTTTTTCACTCCCAATTCCACAGACCTCTCCGCCTCCAACCCTAAAAACCTAACTTAGGAGAAAATTCAAAAGTAAAGTAAAAGTCCCCTTCTCTCTCCAATTCAATCAGCTTTTATACTCTCTCTTCTCCATCTAATTCGCCTAGCCACGTGCTTCGTCTTGTACCGTATTTCATACCTAAAGAAAGGCTAAGAGAAAAAGTGATATCCGCCAAACTACACTACCCCTCTTATTCACGTGTCAATCACCACTAGGTCCTCTTTTTTTCTCTTTCACGTGACAAAATAGCCCAACGTCACCTCCAGATTTCTAGCTTCTTTCTCAACTTCTTTTAATCATCCTAGATATGCCTACTCTCTTCTCTCCTGACGCAGCCAACACCGAACCATCCACTCTACCTGACTCCCTAATCAACAACCTAGCCTCTAATCATAGCCTGCCTACTCCTACAGCCAACATGTAGCAGACCTCCAAGATGTACTTTCCTGTCACCTTTTCCACCTATGCTGCAAGTAGTCATTCAGCCAACAGAAATTAAAACCCCATACCAACATTTCAGAGTTCCCTGAAAACCTTCACTTCCTATTTTCATCCGTAGGTACCTTGAACTCCTACTTCTTCATTCTTTTCCAATCACACCCGCACACCTTTCTCTTCATCAGTCGTTGCCCTTGTCTCCACTTTCTCTTTTCTTACAGACTAAAAAGAAGTCTGACAACCTCCAGACTGTCTCAACGGTACAGTGTTTATGCTGTATCTCACGCCATCCAACTTCCTCTTCTATTTGAAACGAGAACAAGCCAAGCCTGTCTACTTCTCAGTCATCCCAGACGAACACTGTTCCGTCATCAACAGATTCATCAGTCCATGTTAACTTCCTACTCCAGTCACGTCCCAAACAAACTATCATCCAAGTTCATAAGTTAAGCAATTTAGTCCATTTAACCATATTTATTTGTAACCATGAGTTTTACGTATACAACCTAAAATAATATGAAAACATTAAAATTAGTACAAAACGATAACAAGAAAATATAGATAAAGCGGTAAAAATGTATCAATTAAGTGCTTATCAAATACCCCCAAATCTATATTTTGCTAGTCCTCGAGCAAAACTAATCTAAAAATAAAATAAAAATAATAACTCACTTTCGCAGGAATCGCGACTACATTTAGCATATGTAATAAGCCTTTAAACCCCTAAGTGGCCTTAGCGGACGATTTTTGTATCGTGAGGGTTTACAAGAGATATACCCATAAAACCTTTACTCCAAATTCTAGTTACCTGTGACGATTGAGGATAGACACTAAACAAGCTATTTAGTTGGCGTATTAAATTCTTCGACTATAAGAACCATTACCCTGTATGAATCCAATTGTTGTACACGAGTTTGCACTCAGCGTACTAAAATTTATATAAGAATGCAAACTCTACTCAAATAATCATTGAACATCCGAAACTGGATAAAAATTCACATTGCTCGAAATCAATCAAATTCAAACACAGGGATAGATTAGAAGATGGAAATAGAAGTAATAAATGATGCATATGTTGACTAAGGTGAACGGTGTTTCCCATATCTGTCTGAAGGTCAGTTCCAGGATGAATCCTATTTTTATTATTATTATTTATATACATAATTTATTTATTTATTTATTTATTTTATGACTACATGATTAGATCTTTCGAAACTAAGTGCATGCTCCTTTTCAGCAGATTACTTGATAGTTCCCATGGATCCTGCATTCTACGCTTGCTTAGGCGACGGAGACAGGGAAAACACACACATATTGCTATCGAAGTATCAATTTTTAATTTTTTATTTTTTTTAATGAATAAGAATTTGATCTCAACACTCTATTTCATCCTGGCGGCGATAACAATTCGATACTGGGCCCCACCAAATCACTTAGAGAAACATAAAATTGCAAAAAGAAAAATAGAAAGTGATATGATTATGATGATTCTGAGATATGCTTGTTCAATGATTATCATGTTATTTCTAACACATGAGTGCATTCACATATGAATAGACCATTTAGCTGGGTACACCAATTCCTATAAATAAGATCTATGTTTCCATCTACCTAGAATGGTTAGTGTCATCCTGAATAATTCACAAGTTTCTAAATTTCGGAGTTTCTTATTGGCATCAGTTTTCAGAAACTCTACCCCCAAACCTAAATTTAACATTGTCCTCAATGTTTCAAACCGTGCAACCTAGAATGGTATGCAATAAATATAAATAAGAGAAACAATTATAAATCAAATAGAAGGGATTGGAACGTCTCACCCGATTGACGCAATAAAAGCAGTGTTCTCTGTAACACACATCAAACGATAGTAATAACAAAGAACAGTAAAAATAAACAAAAAACAAAAAACAAAAAACCTAAAAGAAAAATAAAAACAAGGAAATAAAAATCTACCTACTAGATATCTACAGAAAGAATCCCCAAACACTAATAACCTGAAAATTTGGGGATCAACCCAAAATACAATATATACAAATGATAGTTTCACAATTATATTATGGTGGCACGGTGACACTGAAACTATCAAAAACAAGGGATTACCCCCAATCCAAGTTTTTAATACACTCAGAAGTGCGTAAAGAACATAATATGGGGCTAACATTGGGATTGGGGAAATATTAATCGGTTCGTGCACGGTGTCAAGAACAGGAAAGTCCTCTGGATATTTGGATGCAAAGTGATCCAACAAAACTTGAGAAGCACACAATTATAACCCTAAATTAGTCAACTTTTGGAAGTCTAAGGGTCTAGAAACAACCTCTAAGTCGGGTGAATGATCTTGTGAGATAGATTCATCTATGGAATTAGGCAAATCATCTACACAATCATCCACAGGGTCATCTATATGTTCTGTTTTGAACTGAGAGTCACTACAAGACTGATCATCATCATCCGCATATAATCTCTGGCATTCCAGAACTCTCAATCTTTGTTCCAAACTAGACAATATCTGGTTATAATACTTCTCATATATCGTTTGAGGTGATTGTTGACTTACCGTATTCGAAAAATCAACCTCATGGTATGGGGTTGATGCTCAGCTGAATAACCACCTATGGCGGAACGATGTGGATGCCAAGTTCCATACCTGAGACGATTATAAGAACAAATTTCCTTATATCCTGTCACATACATACATTCCCCAAGTGTCGTCTTAGATGACGTCTCCTGAGAAGAAGTCATCATCCTCAAAAAAGTACCTGAAAAGAGATACTAAAACAAAAAACGAGTCAAATAGAACTAAAAATCATAAAATAAAAATAAATATATACAAAATAAAACAAAAACCTAAACTACGATTAGAAAATCAAAAATACTAATTACAATATTCAACAACCGCTCCCCGGCAGCGGCGCCAAAAATTGATATGTTTGTAATAGTGGTAAGAAAAGTATCTTTCGCTCGAACTTGTGAAGATTGAATTTAGATTTAATAAATTAATTTTAAACTAAAATTATACATAAAATATGAAAATAATATTAACAAATACTGAGGTTATGGATTTCACCATTAACCAATTAAAGTGCTTCAAACTAATTAATATTCATGCAATTCTTACGTTTAATTTGATTCTAAAATGTTGCAACAAGTAGATTTTTAAAATAACAATTGTATTACAAAAGCATGGAACATCTAAAACCTAGGCTAAAGCATGTACCATCTAACTAAATCACAACTGCTTAACAAAAATCATTAAATCAATTTTCAACCAAGGCAAATAATCATAAAGAAATTGTAAAAATTAATTAAAATAGAATTATACCACTTTTATTGAAACAATGGCTTCCTACGTCACCTCAGCAAATGGGATTTAGCTCATCTTGCTCAAAAGACCCTCAAAAGTTTGGTACATAACTCAAAGTGTTTGAAAATAATGAAAAATAGTGAAAATAATGAAAACAGTGAGTTTGCAACGTTTATAAACGTTACAGACTCACTGTTACAGAGGGATAACTGTTTCCTGAAGATATACGTTGCAAATGAAGATATCAATTGGAAAGTTAAAAGCTTTAGCAACGGAATCTTCAAACTTTTTTCCACAGGATCTTCAACCTTTTCGCAACGGAATCTTCATCTTCTTCATCATGATCACGAGCAGAATTTTTTGGATTTCTTGATTTGCGGTTCTGGACTCTCCAGACCCCCCCCCCCCCCCCCCCAACTCTTCTCTAGGCTCCTCTATTTATATTGCAGCATCAATACCTTGAAATAACTCCCCCAAATCCTCAAAATATTCCCACAAATCTCTCTTTCTCACGGAAAATATTTTCTTCATTTGTTTTTATCCTGATTTTGTTCTCCCGGTGATTCTGTGTCTTCCCTTTGTTGTACTCGTGATTATCTTCTCTTTAAACCCAAATAATATCTCACAGAACTTTTATCTCTTCATTATACAGGATCGAGCATATCCCGAGAGATTTTTTTTCTTGATTTGATTGCTTCAATCACGAGATTTTGGATATCCTTGAGTTTCCAAAAACATGTTAACACTTTTATTAGTGAAGACCGAATAAAATCTTGCCAAAATATACTCCAACTCTCGCAACAGATTCTCACAGATTTGAGAAGAAAATTTTCCCGCCACAATTTTATTTGAATTCAAAAGATTGGGTGCCTTTATAACTTCTTATGGGTGCCTTTATCAATTTAGTGGGGGTGTTTTTAACACTTTTTAAGACAATTTTCTCCAAAAGTTTATTCTTCCAAAAACCCTAAAAGCACATAAAATCTTATTCTTAGTACAAAATATGAGGACTATTAATACAAGTACGAGACTAAATAAGACACGTAAATGTGTCTATCAATATCCCATAAATTTTAGCGGAAAGACAAAAGATGCTATAAATACTAAATTATCCTTCCCTAATAACTAATTTTAAAATCTTAATATACTAAGCCACCATTCATGTTACAAAATAAAAATTAGAAATTGAACTCACTCTTCTCTCTTTTCTCTAAACCTAACGATCCAATGCTCCATATTTTTTTTTTTCGAAATCAATTCATCAGCGTAATCGTCAATTCGAAAAAATTTCATCGTCGATTAACTCTTTCTATAAAAATGCCTTCGAGTATGAAGCATTATAAAAAAAAAACAAGATAACCCTAAAATCATAGAGAGACTAAAACGAAATTTGAATTTGAGAATCATTGAAGAGATCAAAGAAATGACCCCAATTAGAGAGTAAGTAAACTAAAACCCATTACTATACTTGTTGTGATTGTTTATTTGTGTGTTTTGAGTGTAAAATTGGGTTAAAAGCCGCAAAATTACAGTTTCAGAAAGAGGGACGTCATGGTCCCAAATCAAAGACCATGACGACTTTTCATATGCATGTTGAAATTATGAAAAATTGTCGTGGTCTTTGATTTTCGACCATGATGGCCCTTACTGGTTTGTTACTGAAGACGAAAGGTCTGTCCAGTGTCGCTATGGTTTTTACCCAAAAGCATGACGCCTCTTATTATTTATTTTCCTGAACACATAGTGTATTAGGGCCGCATAGGTTTTTATTTTAAACCCTAACGACATTAGATTATATGAAACCAAGGGTCGTTACTATTTAGCTATATGGTCGTTTGGGTCGATAATTTAGACCATAACGACCTCTGAACTTGGTCTATGAATGTTGGTTATGTTATTTTGATTGTTTTGTATTTTTAATTGTAGCTTTCTTAAAAAGAACAACAAAAGGAAAGACAAACATCTACCCGCTTCTCCTTCAAAACTTCCCCGTCACGATAAATTCTTAGGGGTTGGTCCTTATTGTGGAATGAATCTGAAATAGGTACCTCCGTGTGTGCATGAACGTGCAAACCAAGATATAGAACCAGCGGATTCCCCTCTTCTTCCTTCTATATTCTATCTGTGACTTCAGACCATGACAACGAACAAACTGAAGATGATGTTGATGAGACAAATGACGGTGGTGGGGGTGATGGTGCTGGTGGAGATGGTGGTTCTAATGGTGGTGGTGTTGGTGGTGGTGGTGATGATGATGATGGTGGTGGTGGTGATGATGGTGTCGGTGGTGGTGATAGTGATGAGGAAGAGGTGCAAGAAGATGCGGAGGTGGAAACGGAGGACAAGGGCAAGCCAAAAGCCCCTAGCGCGAGGCACATACCCTCTACTCGCTTGCTCCTGGGGGGTGAACACAATAGAAAAGCTAGAGGCTTACCCTTAGATGAAGAAAAAGTGTTATTTGCATATCCCGTCTCGTGGGCTCATACCATCTATGAGACCATCGTAAGAATATGGTTTTCAATTAACTTGTTGTTATCATTGATTGTTTTCTTATTATTTTTTTCTCTCCCTATTTTGTAGGATCATACGAATGCAATACATCTTTTCAGACGCCAGTCTTCGTACGTAAAAATAGTGTTTTGGCCTCTAGAAGGAGAATGTGTAAGAGTTAGAGCGTTAATCGAGAACTCCGGTTTGTATCCTGTCGTACAGAACTCCGTCATTGATTATGATAGGGTCGTGGTTTCCTGCTTATGTGAGAGGCTTTACCCTGAAGTTGATTGTTTCCAATTCCCCTTTGGCGAGATGGATTTAACTCCTCACGATGGAGAAAAATTTTAGGGCTCTAGGTCGAAGGAAAATCCACCATAACCAACTAAAATAAGAAACTAGAATGCCCTACAATTTATGAATTGGCTAAGGCGTTGTTTGGATGGGATAAAGAGGCGACGAACGACATGTTGGTCAAAGGGCCAAAGTACCGGAGGAGATAATTCAATCTTGTGCAGTTGAGGAACAGATATTCTGGGATACTACAAAAATAAAGAGAACATGGAATCATCTTTGTGGTTGAAGTTCGTGCTACGACTGCCAGTTATCTTTTGTGCGTGCTAGGGTTTGTGATGTTTCCCGGCAGCTCAGGAAACATGATTAGCGTGGACTTTCTCCAACTCTTGCATCCTTTGGAAAATGTACATAAATACTCGTGGGGACTGCCATTGTAGCTCACATGAACGAGGGTCTAACAAAAGCATCTAGGGAACGGACATCTAAAATAAACGGGAATACTGCTCTAATCCAGGTAATTGAAGTGATCTTATTTGCATGTCGGATGATTTATTATTATTTTTTAATCTCTTGTTTGATGAATACTAGTTTTATTGTTTTGATTATTGTGTATGTGTGGATTTACGACCATTTTTCTTCGTTGTTCAAAGACAACGAGGATGTCAAAGTGAACGAGGCATGAACCAGTGCTCATCCAAGAGGGACGAAATACAAGTTCACTTGGGGCCATGAGAAGTTTCATAAGAGACAGTTGTTAGACATGCGGGAAAAATTGAACAACATGACACCAAAAAATGTTGTCTTTGATCCGTATATGGAGATGGACATGATAGAAATGCAGGGTGTCTCTTTTTACTATGGTCCTTTGTTTTACCCAACCGGGTTCTCAATGTATGATCCGTCTAGAGTAATGCGCCAGCTTGGTTATATTCAAGATCCATATGATGAGGATTATATACCGAAGTTTGGACTCAACCTTGATGAATGTAGTTTTGACGCTTCTAGCGTTGTGGTGGTTTATGAACCTCTACCCGGGACCCGTCATTGGGATGCTAGGAATGCTAGCAAAGTAGACATCTCTTTTTGGGAGAAGGTGAACGAAAGTTACGAGGCAAATGAGGGTTACTTGGAATGGTACTAAACGTTCTCCCATGGCCGTGTGATACAGATTGATCCTCGCGGGCGCAAAAGCAACGAAGGTTCTACTTCTTCAACTTCGACATCCGACACCAGAACTGAGTAGCATTCTAAAGCTTGTCATAAGTATCTTTGTCTTTTTTTGTTCTTTTTTTCTTAAATATATACTCTTATATGTATGTTGACCTCGATAACAATTTTTATTCTATAGAGTGAAGATTGTGATCAAGGGACTATGTTGCTTGAAGGCCAAGGGAGAACCAATGACGCTTGACCTACAAGGTGAGTACATTGACTACTTGACACACGTTGAAAACCCTGCTGCAATTAAAATGTATGCTGAACTGGCTCGTGTAAGTAAGAGGTCTCGGAAACCGTCTACCTAAGTTATCCAAGAAGGTTTTGATAACCAAGGTGAAGAGGGCCAAGACGATGATGAAATAGGTGAAGGTGCTGAAAAATCCGAAGGGAGCCAAGGAGGTGCTGGACAAGCTCGTGGAAGTCAAAGACCTACTCTAAAGCGAAGCCGGAGATCAACTAGTCAGGGTCGTGGTCGTGGTTGAGATGATGTTTTTTTATTTTAAGACATTGTTAACTTGCACTCATGTTTAATTAAGGTTCTTCTTGCAACTTAATTAAGCGTCACTTCAACTAATGTTTAATTACGTTTCTAATGTTTATTTGTTTTAAGACAATCTATATTTTGGAGACAATCTTACAGTAGGTGTGTCACATTGATTTTAACTGATTGTTAAGACAATGTTATTTTGGAAAGTTTCAAGTAGTTATGCCTAAATCATTGTTGTTGTCGTCATGGTCATTATGCATCGACCGTGACGACTTTTTTATTCCCAGAGTCAGAGTCGTCATGGAAAAAATTAGCAGGTTGACGGCCCATGTTGTCATAAGTTGGAAGATTATTTCCCAGAGCAGTAGTCGTTATGGTCAAATTTAGCATGTTGATGACTCTAACTCTGACACTTTTTGCAGCTAACCATTGCATTCAGTGTCGTTATGGTCTTTGTTATCGACCATAACGACTCCCAAACTCCCAAATAATGGCATATATGGGTCGTCATGGATTATGCTATGAACCTATGCGACCCTAGTACACCAAAACATTCAGGGAAACCCCAATTTTGCATCTAGGGTCGTCAATATCTTTTGGTATCGACCATGAAGACTGAATAAAGCCCAAAAAACGGCAGACTCATGTCGTCAATGTTTTTGTTATGGACCGATGTGACTCTAGAGAACCAAACATCCAGGAAAAACAACTCCATGGTGTATAGGATCGTCATGGTTATTTGGTATCGACCCTGCCGAGCCTTGATGCAATTTGGAACACAACAATGGTCACTTTGGAAAAATAAAACACGCATTGATTTCATTAAGACAATAACATTACATTAAGCTCGCATTACATAATGTTTATTAGGATGACGATGTATGTTGCACATTAAAACTTCGTCAATGAACCTCCGAGCACGATTGTACAATACCCCATAACACTTTGCGGGAATGAACTTTATTTCACCATTTCTTATTCGCCATAGACCATTAAATCGTTCCAGCTGAAATAAAATGAACTAAATGTTAATCTGTACACTTAAAATCATGTTAAGTTTTAGTATGTTAGTCACTTTTTTGGTAAGAGGAGCTTGGGGATGATGGTCGTTCACCATTCTTCTAACTTTAATGTACTCAATAATTGAACTTTTGATGTAGGTGAATCGAAAAGCTAATTCTCTCCATTTTTGGTTCTTGGGATTCACGGTGCGCTCATAATAAAACTCTTTCACTCTCTTCCAAAACATTGAATAGATTTCATCAGGATGTTCATGGAACACCTTAATAAAAGATTTAACGAGATCCATATCTTCATCCGGTTTCCATTCTGCCATTGTCATTGATGTAAAACTTTCAAATGAAAACTAAAACAATGGTGAAATGTATAAAAAGCGAGAAAAAAAGAGGTTTGAAGCATTTTCATATGGAGGAAGAGGGTTGTATTATATAGAAAAAATTCTAACGGTTATATTTTTTAAAAATTTAGATTTAAGGTTGCCATGGCCTTAACCACTACACCATGATGATTCTGGAAAGACTAATTTGAGAACAGTTTAGAGGTTAACCTATGGGGTCGTCATGGTATATGGTATCGACACTGACGACATTTAATGATACAAAATTGAACAACATTTAGAATTTGATTAATAAGATAATTAGATTCAAACTTGGGATAACTAGTAGTACATTAGAACGTGAAAGAAATATTAAACTAGACTAACAACTTGTAGACCAACTTGGTCTTACTAAACACATTACATATTATTTTTTTCTCGGTTCGATCATCAATTATTTTGGCAGCTTCGAAATGTATAAACGGCTCTTTTCTCCATTTGGTATATGCATCTTGTGCCGCAAACTTATCCCTTTTGTGCCTAGCGAGAAACTCGTTGTACTTGATGCACAACTTCTTAACATGAATGGTCGTTTTGCAAACATAGTCGTCCGTATAATCATGGCGTGGACCCTTCCACTTCGCATCCGTCTTGAGAACGTAAGGTCATGTTGTCACAAGAGTCCAAAATATACCATCATCCCGATCTTTTTCTGAAAGATCCATGATGATGTATTAATTCCTAATTCATTCTGTTTCATCCACGATGGACTTTAACCTTTCCCTTCGTTGGAATTGGTCGTAACCTCGTTTTTTGCTTTCCTCTTTTTCCATGGAAGTCATTGGTTTGCTTCTCTTGCATATCTTTTCTTCCATATCTCTAATTGATTTTGTAGTTGATGATGATGTGGTTTCTTTGCTTCCTTTGTGTTTATCTCCTTCCATAACACTAATTTGAGTAGTTGATGATGAATGAGTTGTTCTTTTGCATCTTATGAGTATATCTTCAATTGAATTGGTTGTTGATGATGGACTTACCATTCCAAGATAGTTTTAATTTGAGAATAATGTTAAAGTTTTCAACTGATTATAGCATTGGGTTAGCATCCTTATATGGGAAAAACCCCAACGGCTACTTCTTTTTAATTGAGTCGTCATGGTATTAAGGTATAGACATTAACGACTCTAATTTACTCTGAAAATAAAATTTAAGAGTCGGCAGCATTTTATTTATGAACCGATGCGACCCTGGTACTCAAAAACATCCAGGGAAAAACAAAAATTCCTAGAACGGGTCGTCATGGTCTATAGGTTACGACCATAACGACTCCTTTTAGAGGATTGGGTCGTCAGTGTTTTATATTATCGACCATGAAGACTGTAGACAATCTGTCACCTATCAACCTATACGTAACAACTAGTTGGCTAGTTTTTTTTTTAAAAAAAATAGTCGTTGGGTCTTTGATTTCTATAAAAGGAACCTCCTTTTCAACATACAATGTCTCTCAAACACTTGTTATCTCTCATTTTTCCCATCTTTCAAATCCTTTCTAGTTTTTTTCTAATTTCTTCATCATGGTTTCTAAATTTCTCCCCGAGAAGATGTTGCGGCAGTTAGAGCGTGGGTTGTAGTCACGGAACATGACGAAGAAATCAAGATCAACATAAATAGGAGCTTGGAAACTTTTTGGGACCGTATTTTCCGGGCTTTTGTTGCTTTAGACGGCAAAAGTCACAGAAGTTAAAGAAAAATTTGAATTGATATACAATCGATGTTGTTATTTTAGAACAATTTTTGTGAACATGATCGCGCATTATCCTCAACTCCCACCGTATCAACAAGTAAGTGAATGTCAATTAGACGTTAGTCAAATCCTATTTGATTATAATACTAACTTATTGTTGATTTACATTTTCATAAACAACAAGCATATGAACAATATAAGACGACTGCGACAAAAGATTCCGGCATGACAACTGCTATGTAGTGTTCACTAAAAATTTGGCGTATTTCAATGATGTAGATTCAATTTAATTATATGTTTCTATCCTATGTATGGTTCTATTTAAAATCTATGTAAGCCTTTTCTTTATGATCTATGTATGTTGTTTCTTTTCCTTCTAATAAATTTGTAATTACAAAATCCTGAATCAACAATTTTTACAACTTATGTCGTCACGATATATTGGAACTGACCATGCCGATCCCACATGGAGTCGTTATGATATTTGGTATGCACCGATGCGACCCTAACAGTTATTTCATACAAGAAATTTTGAACTGAGAGTCGTCATGGTATAAATAAATGACAGTGACGACTCAATCAAGGTTGAGATCATCAAGATCAGAAAATATGACCAAGACGATTTCTCATAAACTGGTAGTATAATAGGTGAGGGTCGTCATGGTCTGAATGTTTCGACTGTGACGACCTTGAAGGAATCTTTGAAAGCCCCTCTTCTTCTCCACTCATAAAAAAATAATAATAAAATTATCTAGTTTTAATCATAACCATAATCTATATAATTAATCTAATAATTAATTACCTAAGCTAATCATGTATTATGACTAACCATACAAGGGTAGTTTAGCCATTTATGAAAATATATTTCTAAGGGGTAAGGGGATTACTATTGGATGATCCTATTTTGTCTTTTCTTCCATCCCCTATTATTTCTACAAGCCCCCAATTAAGATAGACAGTTTAATTGTACAAATGGTTGATTAAAGTATAGAGATGTTCACCTATCCATCTGTCTTTGGTGATGGACTTGTTACAATAAACTGAAATAATTGCAGGTAAAATATTATGAAGTCTATTGACTAGGCTAAACATAGCTTTAAAGCAGTGGCGGAACCAAGGGTGGGCCCCAAAAAAAATCCCTAATTAGGCCTTGATTTCCTTTGTATTTCATGTTTAGTCGTTCAAATCTAAAATTTAGTCCCCCTATTTCTTAAAATTTCAGAGTTTAGTCCATCCTAATCTATAAAAAAAACTAGCCCTCATCAATATTAAACCTTGTTCAGCCACTCCTTTAAAGTTAGCTAATTTTGATAGTCGTACTAAAGGGTGCCATTCTTGAATCTTTCCTGTTTAGCTTGAGCATACATTCCAATTAGCATTTTAAGAGTGGGTTTTGAATCATTTTGAAACTTTATGTTATGTCCACTCAATTCTATTGTCTACTGAAAAGCAGGTTCTTCTCCATTTAGTTCAAGTTGTTCTCTTGAGTTCCAACCAGAAGATTCCCCTCTATCTTCTCTACATATACCTGTGTCATCAACTAAAGTTAATTCAATTGTTGAATCACGTATATCTGGTAGCATAGATAGCTATATTTATTCTCAGAGTCATGAATCCAGGGTATTTCCAAGTACTCATCTTGGTGACCTAAAGAGATTGATCCTGTAAAGGCTCACAGTAGAGATTTTAATGTAAGTTGTATCTATTATTATTGATATTCAAGGTAACATTAGTGAATTAACTATTTGAATAGTTGTATTCAGACTGTTCTGATCCTTCTCATTGAAAACTTTGTGGCTTTCCAGATATGCCAGGGTATAAGACTATATAGCTTTGCTCAATCCATTCCAGTTCCATTTATATCAGTTGAGGCAAACCAGTTGTTTATCCTTTCATGGCAAGTACAAGAATATGTTTTTTTCACATGATTCATATCAAAGTTAAGATGATTTTATACCTGACAAGTATAACTACAGACAAGTAAAATTACAATCTAAGAAAAATATATAAGGGATTCATCATGTTCATTGAAAAGTAAACAAGTTGTATTTATGTATGGAAGGATTGCATCCACTCTCATACTATTGGGAAGTATGGAGTGGGTCATTTTCCATGTGAACATTTTTATAGAGGGAGATATTTTTATTTTTATGGGATAGTAAATCTTGTAAAAAAGGGTAGTACTCTTGTTTCTGCTCCGATTTTAAAAGAATTCACAACACTGCAAATGTAAAAGTAAGTTTGTTATTGTGGACACTGCCAAAACTCATAGCGGGAAACTTGGAATTTGTAAGCAGCTGGGAAGTTTCATAAAAGAGAAAATCTAAGTGACACCCAAAATGATATATATTATTGTTGCAGAAGATTTTTGGTACATTATGAAATATGAATTTTCCATCAATATATATGTGCAAAACTCAGAATAGGAAATTGACTTTTTATACATAAAAGCACAAAGAAAGTAGATGTTATTATAGTATATGGTGGTAAAGTCGTTAGGTGATGATACCAGTTACCTAACTCGTCACAGCTGAATACCATGGGACCCAATACCATAAACTCTTTTGATGTGAGAGAGGGGGAGGCGGTTTTGAAGTACTTTCTAGACGGTGCATTAAGACTTTTTGCGGGGGAAAATCACAAATGAAAGGGTTTTTTTTCTTGGAAATGTATGTCCCTTGGATTTCTGTGTAATGCATGTTTTCTCCCTGGTTTTGATATTTATTTATTTTTCAATCATGAAAGGAATTTATTAGACTAAAAAAGCGATTACACGAGGACATGTCCTACCCATCGAGTCATTTAATTTAATTTGGTTTGAAAAGGATGGGAGCTAACTTATGGTCCCATATTGTAGTTGAAAATGTTCTCAATTGACTTCCATCCACTACATGGTTCGCAATCCATCCACCGTTTGGTTTCTTTCTCTACTGTCGTCTTGGATAATACTCTGCAAAATTTGGTGCATTCTTTTCTTGAATTCTAGAACCATTTTATTTATGTACCATTCAATATTAAAGTTTATGAATCGAAGCAAGTTTTCTGAGTCTGTTTTAAATTGTGCTTTTGCCTAATGCCAATCCGTCATCGTTTATGATGCCATCAGCATGGCCCATGTCTCAGCTATCAATGCAATGATGATACCTAAAGTTTATGCCACTGCTACCAGAGTTATTTTCGTTGAGTCCTTGCATATGAATCCCACCCCCGCATATCTAGGGTGTCCTCTTGACGCCAATCTTAACCCATCATAGGTTAGAATCGTTGTAGACCGTCTATCTAGTATTGGTTGGGTTACTGTAGCTAGTATGCCTAGTAAAACATGTGGCATAATCTTTCGCCAGAAACACTTTTCTTTTTGGGGGGATTGTTGTTTGAGGGTTAAGTGTATTAAAAGTATTATGGGTGAGAAGAGTGTTTCATGTTGTTTGAGGGTTAAGGAAAAAGCTACCATGATACCAAATGTATCTTCCACTTTTAGCATCTACCAGATGAACTATTTCAAGTATCCTAAGAAGACCTGCAGTGAGATAAACAAGCTGCAAATATATTTTTTAAAGGAAAAGACCCTGAGAAGCCTAAAAGAACCTACTATATTGCCTTGGGGTTCTGTCTGCAAACCTAAAGATCTGATAGGTTTAGGATTCATGAACATAGACTAGTTCAACAATGTTATGATAACCAAAATAGTTTGGAGACTCATCAATGAACCAGACTCTCCTTGGTCTACTGTCATGAAAACTATATACTTTAGGATAAGGATGTGATAAGAATGAGCATTATACCAAAAAGTTTTGATTCATGGGTATGGAAATGGATTTTAGAAGGAGTTGCTAATATCCAAAAACACTACAAGTGGAAAGTGGCAATGATTTGAATGTCAATATTTGGGAGGACATATGAATAAAAGATATGGAAACTACCTTATGAAGGCCCCAAAATTGTCCAAATGACCTCAATCATGTCTACCCGTTGTTTAAAAATCTGGGGGTCTGAGACACGCACAAACTAGCTTTATGGTTCACTCAAGTTGTCCATGATGCTTTTCTCAACACTTCCTACAATCTCCAAGAAGATGATGTTGTTATATGGGGCTTCATTGAAAAAAGGGACTTCACTGTCAAACCCCTCTACCAACAAAACATAAACAACAAGTATAAGGATGATATTCAAAATACAGCTTGGATGAAAATTTAAAAAATGGACACATCTCATGTTATTCTAATGTTCATTTGGAAATGTGCAAATGGTATTCTCCCTACTAATGTTAAGACAGCTAGCATGCTCAACTATATTGATCCATTTGTAATTCCTGCAAAAGTGGTGAAGAAAATCTAACTCATCTTCTGATGTTCTGTCCCTTTTCGATGTCAGTTTGGCACATGTTTCTAGGAACAAACCATCAAGTTTTTGGTACTTCTAGTAATTTTCATGATTGGTTAAATAGTTGGTTTAGTTTTAATCCCTTCAAGAGTTGGGTCAATGTTTATGCTACTACTTGTTAGTATATTTGGAAAGTCAGATGTGATGATAATTTTGAGAAAATCACTCAAAAAAGGCTTGTGTTACTGCCAATAGCATCAAACAACATTTTTGTACCTTTGAAAGAATAATGCATCATTAGGGCCATATTTTCAATAATCTCTATTATCAGAGAACTTCTAATGAGATTGTTGAGAGGGTGTGCAGAAACCATAAGGAAATTTGGTATCATAATCAATATTAGCACCATGACATGGATATACTACATGGAAGGCAGCATGCACAATACCCACTATTAACTTTGCTCTAATTGTTGTGTCTTCCTTAGACCGTTGTGTTGGTGCAAGGATTTACTGACCCCGGGTGCATCAGAGAAAGTGCTAGAGGTGGAGCTGATCTAGCCGTCAGCTGGGAAAAAGAGCTGTAGAGAGCCGATGTGGATTTTAAAGCTGAAGACAATGCAACTTTAGAGTTTATAAAGGAAACCTATGAGAAGGAGGTACATGAAAAATTCAACCTAAAATTTCACCACAACATCGGACATATTAATCATGGAGTCATCGAAGAAGTAACTTTTGTGCTTGGGAAGTTCGATTTAGTCCAGCGTCAGCAAAATACAATAGCATCAAACCTTGCTAGACTCTGTTCTACTTCTAATAGTCTAGGTAATTCGAATTGGAAATGACAAAATCTTTTGTCTCTTTTAAACATCCTTGAAAAGCTGACACAAACAATCTTATTAACTATGTAATCCCAGTTGCTAGTATGGAGTTGTATGATGCCAATCCTAACTCTATAGATATTCATGATATTGTAATTGAATAGTCGGTGTTCTTTTCGTATAAAATAAAAAACTACGAGTCATAGCTATCAGTTATAGATAAATAGTACTAAAAAAAATTAAAAAAAAAACTTATTAATATAACCATCTGGGCCTGGTGCACGTTCAGAACCAGAAAGAGCGTTCCTTTGATTTATGTGTGCGTTACTTCTTTCTTAAGCGTGATGCATTGTTATGATGTTAACCTATAATGCAATACATTGTATTCACCTTAGAGCAAGTTTTGTGGTGGATCCAAACCATTCCAAGCTTGGAAAAAACATAAAATGTTAAGTCTTATAACTTTTAAATAACTAGATTCCATGTTTTTCTAAGACTCTTCCAAGATTTTGTGAAAAAAAATTAGATTCCAAAAGAAAACGGTATCTCAAACCGCGTTCAACACAATTCAAAATCACGTAAAAATTATCGGAAAACGCCATTTGAAAACCCAACTGCGTTTCGAATTCAATTATCAAAAAAAGTTGAATAAAGAATAAAATGGAGAGAGATGGATAACGTCAGTCCCTATAAAATTGCATTTTTAATTCCGTTTGTAATGCACACGGACCTTATTTGTTTCTCTCTCTCTCGATCTAATATGTCTGTCTACCTTCTTCCACTCTCTCAGTCTAAAGTCCTGTTTACTCATTTATTAAATGCATTTTTACAGTTATTTGCTTCCTCCCTCTCTCTTTCTATAGGTCCGGGTTACACGATTAATTTCTTATCCAATCAATAAATATTACTTGTTAAGTAGATACCAAAGATAGAGAAATTATATGCATTTTTTTAAAAAACTGAATTATACGTAATCTAAAATTACGCCATTTGAAATTGATGGATTCCATTATAACATTAAAACTTCCATAATCCATTCTAAATGTTAAGATGTCATAGAATTTAAATTTTTTTTATTATAATATATTGATAAAAAAAAAAGAAAAAATAAAAAAATAAAACAACTATATATATATATATAGGGGACGCAAGGAGTACTTTATTAACGATAATGTTGATTTCCTAAAACTTAGACTTCACACAAATCCAACAAGGAAAGAGGTGAAAATGATCGATAAAGAAAGAAAACTCCAACTTGCTGCCCAAACATATTTTTCTTGACTTTCTCATTAAACCTTTGAACTCCTAAGTACTTATAATAAGTGCGTAGTGAGTCTGGATAGTTAAAGAATTTAACATTTAGGCCAGAAAATTTAAGTTACAATGAAGAAGATACATGCTTTAGTTTTACCATTTCCAGCTCAAGGTCATGTCACCACCAAAGTGTTGTAGCTTCCTTGCCAAAACAAAGCAACAACAGCAAAGATAATGACATTCATCTAGTTTCAATCTCAGATGGTAGGGAACCAGGAGCTGACCAAAGAGATTTTGCAAAACTTTTTGATTCCATCTCAACTTCAATGCCAAACTATCTAGAGGTGTTAATAAGAGACATAAATGTGTCAAGTGATGATGATGATAAGATTACCTGTGTCATAGCTGACGAGAATATGGGTTGGGCTGTGAAAGTTGCAAAGAAAATGAAAATCCCAGTTGCAGCATTTTGGACTGCTTCTGCAGGGCTCAGGACTGTACACCTACACCTCGAGCAGATGATTGAAACAGGAATACTTGATTCGGAAGGTAACAGCAAGAAACATTTTACTGTATTTCTTGTTTTTATGACAAAATTATGTATGAGATTCTTAATATTGCCCGATATTTGTTGCAGGACTTCCAACGAAACAACAAATGATCCATTTCTCTCCTGACATACCTCTTCCCATGGAATCGTACCGGTGACAGTATTCTGCAGCAGAGCTTTTTTCGATCTATTAGATCAAATATTCGAGACATAAAAGACGCTGATTGGTTTCTTGTCAATTCAGTTTATGAGCTAGAAAAATCAAATTATCCACTGAACCAGAACCTCCTTCCTGTTGGTCCGCTGCTGCTTGCAGCTGATCAACAAACACAGCTTAGTGGGAACTTCTTGGCTGAGGACTCAACTTGTCTGAGTTGGCTCGATCAACAAACAGCTCGTTCTGTCATTTATCTTGCTTTTGGAAGCACCACAATTATCAACAAGCACCAATTTCATGAACTTGCACTAGGCCTTGAACAGACGGGTCAACCGTTCTTGTGGGCGGTACGGCCTAACCTCACTGACGAACATATTGATGCTTATCCAGATGGTTTTCAAGCAAGAGTTGCAAACCGATCTCGAATAGTAGGTTGGGCACCTCAGCAGAAAGTGTTGGCACATTCATCAATAGTATGCTTCGTAACGCTATGGAGGGAGTGGCTATGGGAGTTCGATTCCTGTGTTGGCCCTACTTTGTTGATCAATTTCTTAACCAGACCTACATTTGTGATGTCTGGAAGGTTGGCTTGCAGTTGAACAAAAATGATGGTGGAATCATATCAAAGAAAGAATTTATCAACAAGGTCAAGGCCTTACTTCTTGATGAAATGATAAGAGCAAGAGCTTTAGAGTTGAAAGATATATCGAAGAAGAGTGTTAGTGAAGGAAGCTCTTCCATGATTAATCTCACTAATTTCATCGAATCGGTGAAGAGCAAGCGACAGAAACCATAACCAATGCAGGTTGCAGTAACTTAAGACATCTAAATGGTGCAATCCAGTTCAAAACATAGGCAAATTGGATCCAATAAATGAGCAACTGAGTCAGTTTACAAGTATGCATGTTTTAAATAGAACTAAGTCATTAACTCCTTGCGAATCGAAATATATTTCAGTTAATCTTTTCAATATAAGCTTGCAATTTTTGGGTTACAGTAGACTTCAACTTCTCTAATTGTTGTCTTAGATTCATCTCCAAACAAAGACTCCTTACCGTCTTCTCTTTTTGCATAAGATAATCCTAACCTAGACTTGGCTTGTCTTAGATCACCAATTCCAGAGTTTGTATCTGGTCCAGCAAACCCTCCCATAACTGGTGCTAGCGGTGGTCCAATAAGTAGGCCGTCTGCGCCGAACTGGGGGCCGCCTCTGGCGTAGTCGAATAATGCAGCACCACTACCACCCACTTTCGGTAAGATGATAGGTTCATTCTCATCATCATCTTTCCAGTAAAACAAGAATGCATCAAACGTGTCGTAGTAATCATCTGTGCTTCTGTAACCTTCAGGATTGAATGCACCAAACTTGAAGGAGTCTTTTGTGTAGCCAATAATCACGCAAGGTCCTTTAAAATCACAGCAGTTGTGGAATGAAGCTGCACTAAATCCATCAATGCTGGCTATGTAGCAGCATTTTAACTCTTTACCTGACAAGTACAGCTAACAAAATTGTCATATGGTGATGAGTTCATACATGTGCCATCTTAAATACTGACTGTAAATGAGGAAGGGTGACAACAACCGCCTCGTTAGAGAGAGGATTTGGCACTTAGCTGGCGAACCGATTAACCATTCGGGATCAAATGGTCAGTTGTCAAACAAACTCGAATATAAATCTTTATGTAGAGTTTGAGTACAATCAATCAGTTAAATTACTAGAATGATATTGCATATTCTAATGAAGACTGAGGCACTGAAAATTGACAAACATGAGGGAGGGAATAGATTAGAGAGTGCACCTTGTAAGAAAGTTTTATTTAGAAGAGAAGGTGAGAAAGGGAGGTCAATGTCTTCATGGTATTTGGATTTTGATTTCTCCTCTTCACTTTTCTTCCTCCCTTTGTTGCCCCAATCAAAGAAGCTTGATGGGTTCATCTTCTTCTTCTCCATCCATTTAGGAATGAAAAAAATGGAACTGGAAACACAAGCCATTGTGATCCACAAATCTCCCTCTTTCTGTGTGTGGAGCGTATATTATCTACTAACTTGGAACTTGGAAGCACCCACTGAGGGGGACATATCAGATCCAAATTCGCTTGCTTAGTTTAAAATGGGGGTTGAAAACCACTTTTTATCAGTTACCAAGTTCCAGATTCTGTTTCATGTAAAATTTTACTCTACTAAACTTACTCAGATTCTTGAAAAGTAATTTTAATGAAACAATTTGCTCAAGTGAAATTTTACCAGAGCTCTTCAGCCGAATCAATATCTTTTTCTCTTGCACTAAGTTTAAAATATCTTATAAAATGCTTCTATTCCAACTTTTTTCTTTACTTCAACAGAAAATTCTTAAGTCAATTTAACAGATAATGAATCTAGAAAGGACTGTTATGGAACATAACGAAACAGGGGAAGAAGGAGATGGACAATGATATATTACAGAGTTAATAACTTTAGTATCCATAAAGTCTGTGCCCATGCTCGTGTCCCTCTCTCTTTGACATTGAAGACATCATGATTTCTGTTCTTTCATTTACTGTGTCACGGAACAAGAATAAGACGAGTATTGATGCACTTGCATGGGCGTCATATTTCCATCCATGGTGTTTAATTCTCAATCAATGGCCAGAGTGCTACTGGGTCCAATTTTCCCAAAAGATCGGAGCTACTTAACTGTATGAAATTGAAAGAAAGAAAACCTCAACCTTAGATGGCACAATATCTGTAATCATTATTGAGCTGAAAATATTCTCATCTATCGTCAGAAAGTGTCCACCAGTAACAAGAGGTCACATGAATACATGAAAAGTCAGCAATGTTCATACCCATCCCACATACAAGAGGGTTTCAAATGTAAGAATAAGCCAAACAACTATGACAATACTATTAAAGAAATCTGAACTGAACATACCTTCAGAAAGCACTCTTCAAATAACGAGGGTGATTTTCTTTCTGAATCAAGTGCTCAACTCAACACTGTAAGCCTTCTTTTTCCTATTCCTTTTAATGGCAACACTTCGGGAGCTTCTCTTCAAATGAGCAGGAAGTCCTAGGATAGAAGATGGATGGCCAATAGATGTTCTACCTTTTTTAGCAGTCCATTTCAAGGTAAAATTCTTTACGATGTTGGAAACACCATTAGAACTATCCAACTCAACTGATCTCTGAACTTGGTCTAACATCTGGTTGGACCACGCAAGTGACTGATCAAGGGCAACTGAATCATCCATGGGTTTTTGCCACAAACTGAGTATGATTGATCTGAATGACTGAAATGACATAGAAGGCCGATGATCCTGGCCATTATTACTACACACCATATTCACCTTTATCACATGCTTGCAAAGGTTTCCTTGCAATGACCACGAACAGTCACAAAGAGAGAAATCTGACCCCGGATTCCACACTATATGTGTCTGACTAGGGTCTTTCTGACTAATGACCTTGGCAAAGAGGCGATCTTTGTCGTCAAAGATAACAGCATCTTCCGGAATTTGCGAAGCTCGATGCCATGAAGATGATGCAATGTATTCCGCCTTAACAGTTTGAAAAGAATCAATGTCATCAGCGTAGCGGTCGAACCAGTAGCTTGGGTGTAATTCAGTGTTCAGCTTGTGGACTAACCAATCAATTCGTTGCAGTGATCCTAGATGTGAATCATCATACAATATAAGCTTCAGCTTCAAATGGTAGCCTTCAATGGCACCACAAGCCTCCTGGCTGGCAAGCGGAAGAGATCTCATAGTTGCGAGCCACATTTCTATGTACAGCAAGTTGAGGTAAATGACAAGGTTAATACAAGATCAACAAATTATAATATATCCCCAAAATATATGATGAAAGAGGAAAACTGTTATCTAACCAATCTTAGGGACCCAGCAGTCCTTAAAGTATTGCATGAAGGAAGTTTGGTCAACAAAATCTTGAATGAATTCCTCCATGACATCTACATAATCCACACCTCCCCATATGCTGTAGGCAATTCGCCCAAGACGTTTAAACATCTCCCGCTGAACTTCAATGTTATGACATCTCTTGACAATGTTTCGGAGCCATGACCTACGGACACGCCAGAGAGAGAAAAGGACAGGACAGCAAAATATTTCCCTGAAACATCAGTCAATAACGAAATCAAGACCTGAAATTGTGAACTGCAAAAGAATAGGTTAAGCCTTACAGCAATAGGTTTTTAAGTCTTATACTGAAACCCAATTGAAGCCCACTTTTGACTTGTTCATAACGCACAAGGAGATGATCCAATACACACGGATTAGCATACTTTAGAATTCAGTCCTTCCTAGATTTTTATCCCTTCAATCAGTGCTTCGGATTGCAAACTAATAAATGCCAATGGTTTATTTGTTTTTCAAAATAACTCTTGCTGGCTGCATGAAGTGTGAAATGTGAATATGAAAATCTATATTATGAGATTCTCATGCTTTCCAGCTGAATACAGGTACAGTCTATGTTGTACAAGGTGCCACCTTGCTAAAGTGGGAGTTTTGGTGCCTAGGCGCCTCTTTTATCTAGGGTTCTTTATGAAGACCTAATTTACCACCCTAAACCCTAAAATCTGCACCACAGCCCCATATTTATACCCCAAGGCCACGCCCCAAACAACATAGGGTTCACAGGTAAAAACTTAAAAATCTTGCCTGATTGGATCCACCTCTGCAGCCGCATCATCAATGATAAACCCATTGATGTTCCAAGCAGAGTCGATTGAACGAGCTCGATCAACAAGAGCTTTCATCCATTTGGACACATCTTGCTTGGCAGAGCTACGTGTTATGACCCAAGCAACTGGAAGGGCATGATGTCTTGAGTCAAACACAAGAAGTGTACACAAAGGATACTGCCACACCAATAAGCACAATCAATAAAAGATTTGATCATAAGCTTGTATTAATACCTGGGCATTGTAAAGAAACTGCATATTTTTACTCCCTACCTTTAGCTTCTTGATGCCAAATGTTGAATCAGCAGCCATGAGACTGTGATGTCCAAAACGGATCATTTGTTGCAACTGCCACTCTGTCTGAATCCCTAAGATGAATGAATCTGTATCTGATGCATCTTGATATATAAAAGTTGATTTCTTGTTCTTCTCTACCCACAATCTGATGCTAACTTGATCATCAAGATCCAACTCATGTGTTGACCGTCTGATAATCAACCCCATTTTACGGACATACTCTGATGCTGACATAGTAACTTTGGAATTTGAACCGCAGTAGCGTTGAACACTTTCAATGTGATTCTGCAGTATATTCTCCTCGGGGATGCCCAGATAGATCAATGCCATTGTTTGCTGTTGGATTTCATCACAAATATAAGGAACTGTTTTTGCACCAGGACCTATAGCATCTCGGTCTAGTGGGCCATGGCAAACAAATCCAGACTTGTTCACATGTTGACGTCTATCATTGTATATAAGTAGTGCAGCTGATGGACGAGCATATAAACGCTTCACTATGAAATGGCAAGTACATCCCCTCATCGATTGAGGTCTAGCAGCTCGATTTCTAGTGTTAATTCGATATCTCCTGCTAGGCAATATTTCTCCGCCCTCTCCATAATTTTCTGGACCAAATGAGCACCAGTATCTGCAGGGAAATGACCCATTAAATCAAGTAGAGCATCTAGCATATGTGAAGATAATATTATCCCGAAAGATCAATACAAAAGAGTTCTCTCTTGACATTAGGTAAGGACGTCTGGTGGCACCCAATATTCTTTATTGCAGTTATAAGCTCCAAATATTCAAAAATCGAAAACCAATCAAATATGTATTCTTTCATAACAACTGTCTCCTATGAAGTATTGTCAAGATAAATTACGGTATAGTGAATGTCAAGGGTATACACACTGCCAGTTTCCTGAGACCTTCAATGTCGAACTAGGTATACATGTTAAAACTTAAAACCAACATACTTGCACATTCAATTATTACATATATAATCTTTCTTTCAAAATGCAATTTAGTTCATCGGGGACTATCCAGTGATTAAGCTACAATAAACATGAAAAGAAAATGCTGTGTATTTAACTATAAACACAGAAAGAGAAGAAATGAGTTAGGCTCAGTACTTACAGGCGATATTCAAGATATTCATCACTACTGTAACTAGTCAAACTCCCTCTGGTACGTTTTCTTCCTTTTTCAATATGAAACCGCGTTGGACATTCTGCGATAGAACACTCACCAATTATAAATGAATCAACTCTATCATATGGAATAAGTGCTACATCATCATGGTGCTCTGAAGTTCCATATCGGGTCCAAGTAAGATCAGCTGATGTGAATTCCTCCTCTGGTGGATTTTGTAACCTAATATCTTCAATTGATTCTATTATCTCCATCAAATCTCCTTCAAAATAGAGGATTTGTTAATTATGTCAAAAATGAATTCAAAGTATTCGAGAAAATCTCTAATCCAAACTTCTAATTTTCTTTTTGTTTCCAGGGGAGAGGTTTAAATAAGAAGGAACAACCAAACGATTCTGCCTATCAAGCATTTCTTGAACCCTAACTTATTCTGGATAAAAAGAAAAAACTTTGGTCAGAAGGGGAACTTTATAGACCCAAATTTTTACTGGTCCGGTTTTGGTTCCACTAATCTGCCCGACTAGATTGCGGCATTTTAGTCCCATCCAAAGCTGCACCATACCGGATTTCGGTTCGTACCGGTCGAGAACGATATACTGGTACATCGGTATAACGGAGAAATTTCAGTTTACATATCGGCAAAATATCGGTCCATATATTTTATACCTAAAATTTTATAAAAAAAAATACTAACACATATTTTATAACTATAAATATATTTTAAAACGTTATAAGTATCATATATAGTTCAAATCGTTATAAGTATTATTTTATAACTGAAATATATTTCATATAACTTATAACAAATGTTTTTTCATCCGAAATATATAGATCCATAGATTCCACATATAGTTCAAAGTTCAAACTTCAAACAGGAAACACAAGATAAACAACAACAACTTCAAAGTTCACCGTCTAAAATACTAATTAAACAACCATATTACAATTTTAATCAAAATCATTAGATTCATTATAGATCTCACTAAGTAGTCTTCTTTCCGTGTCCAACATCAATTGATCAGTATCATATGCATCAATGTCAGTGTCAGTTGGATAAATGGACTTACTTCGAGAACTACGAACTGACCCACTTACTTCACCAATATTTTCCTGCAAATCATCCAAAGTTACATTATCACCTTCCACATTCAAATCATCCAAATTTTGTGGATCCAACCATTCATCATTTTCATCTTGTTCATCCAGAAAAATAGGATCACGAGCTTTCCCATCATCGTTATATTGTTGGATTTCTTTATATCGACGCTGCAATTTCTTGTTATATTGGATAAAGACATCATCATTCAATTTTTGTTGTGTTAAGCAATTTCGTTTCTTTGAGTGCAACTGAAATACGAAAACATATGACAGAATAGATAGTAAGCAAATGATAGAATAAATATGTGCATTTTCAGTATGACAGGCAAAAGGGACTAAAACAAATGAAATCAAAGATAAGAATACTTACATTCTGAAATGTGCTCCAGTTTCGCTCACATGGGGAAGAAGAACAAGTCAGACTCAATAGCCCTGTTGAAAGCGAACTCAGCTTAAAACAAATGTTGATACCACTGTTTAGTATGCGAACCAACCAAACTACGAAGTAAATTACCGAGCAAACGATTCACCGCCTCTGTCTGCCCACCCGGTTGAGGATGATATGTGTTGTTGAACTTCAAATCTCTATGTAGTATATAATTTCCACAAACATCTCCAAAAATAACTCAAGAATTTAGAATCACAGTACGACAAAAAACCATGAAGACGATAAACATATATCTAAAGAATATGCGGATGTATTAGGATTTAGGATTTATTTTATGAAAAGTCGAAATTATTTATTATATTATATAAAGGGAACAATCTTCGGTGAAGCTGCATAATTTTTAAATTTTTAGTGTTATTTTTCTTATAAAACCCAAACGGAAATGAATTTGAAACTAATTTTTTTGTTACAAGTTCTTCTTATAAAGCTATACATTTCTATCAAAAATGAACGCATTCAGAGATAGAAACCTCACCATCCACAAAGTTTAATTTCAATCCCAAATCAGTCGTTGAAGATTAACGGTTGAAATTAAACTTTGTAGATGGTGAGGTTTCGTATCTCCAAATGCGCTCGTTTTTTATAAGAATGTATGACTTTATAAGAAGAACATGTAATCAAAAAATTAGCTTCAAATTCATTTCCGTTTGAGTTTTATAAAAATAATAACACTAAAATGTCAAGATAATATCATGCTAACCATGTCAACGCGTCTTTTCCCCTAAAAGAAATATATATAATTCGATACGGTAAAACCTTTCTGAAAGAATATCCTAGGGACTAGAAAAAAATATTCTTATATGGGGGTTATTCTTATACGGAGGTTCCCTTTAAAAAATTAGAAAAATATAATTATTATACATGCACCTAGGAAAAATACATACTTGTACATAGAAAACACAAATATGAACCTAGGAAAATACATCGATGTACATAAAACACAAATATATAACTAGGAAATATACAATATTAATTAGTTTTTGTTTAGTTTTATGTATAAATATATGAATTAGTACGTACTCGCAAGTTAAAAGATGTAGTAGCAACTCAAAAAATTAAGTCATTGTCTTAAACAACTTTAGGGTAAATATTTTTCCTCATCTTAAACTTTGATGTATTATAACAAGATCTATATTATTTATATTATAATATCAGTTATTCTTATACGGAGGTAAGTTTATTAAGACGAGACCAGAAAAAAAAAAAACTTTTTCTAATATGGAGTTTATTCTTAATTATAACTGACCCAAATTGGGACCGAAATTTTTTATTTTTATATAGAGTATACTTCTGGAGAGGTTTTACTGTAGTCATGTTTATAATCATTAGTAAGTGTTTTAAAATGCTTTCCGACAATATAAAATTTACAAATATCATAGTTTGAAAGATATGTTATTCCTAAATTTTACAACTCCCTCTGTCCCCTATATAAAAGCGGAGTTTTGGATTTTGATTGTTACATTAGATAAGCGGATCTCCAATTTTTAGATGACTTTTACCACATATTATTTATTATGCATTGATATTATCACAAATAAATTAATGTTTCTTGTTTTGGAAATAAGATAAAGAGTAAAGAAAAATAATGAATGTTTATGAAATCCAAGTTTTTCTTATTTTAAGAGAAGATAAATTTTATTTATATATAAGAGATGAAGAAAATATTTAATTATCATAAGGATATAATAAATATCTATAATATTTATCTCTTGACCATGAACAACCAAGGACTACGTTCTCCATCGATAAGATTTGACGTAACCTTGAAAGTTGGAGATTCAAGGATTATTGATTTCCATCTTTTACAAACCAACTGGAAACCTACGATTTCTACCGTTACAAATTGCACCAATATCGTCTCTATTATCTCATTGTGGAGTTTGTCCCATGGATTTCCTATCTGTCTATAGTGGTCGCCATGGTTATAACTGGCTAGTGTCATAGTAGAGGTGTTCCACAAAACTAAACCAAAAAGACTAACTTATATTAATAACTCAAAACTTGATACGTCTCCCAAGAAGAACAGGATATAATAAACCAATAAAGACAACTCTAATAACTCAAAACTAAATGTATCAGAATCACTTATATAGAGTCACGAAATCCTAAATACCCAAGGCTTACGAGTTCGGGGTATCTTCGGTTTCCCCCTTTCATTCCATAGTTCGGTCGGCTCCAGATCTCGTGTACCCAATTTGTCTGTCACTCCAACCAAAATTATCCAAGTGTGAAAAAGTTACAAGTACTCACGAAATCAGATAACCCCGTTAATTAGTAAAGCGTGTTTCTGTGTTAAAAAATCGGTTCCAGTTTTGGATAACCTGCTATTCGAGCCGGAACCGATTCATTACCTTAGTTGAACACGGGTGGGTGCATTTGAGTTTACTTTGGTTCGCCACAGGCAGCTGGTTCCTCTCCCTTTCTCTACACGGTGAAATCAATGTCAAGTTACGCAAAAAAAGTAGAAGACTCTCCGACATTCGGAGTTGAATGGCCTGATTTCAACGGCGGCTTAACCTACGCAGACACCGTCAAACCCAACACCGGTGGTTATACTCTCATCAGCTTCTACTCAACTAAGCACAGTAGTTCTGCTCCATTTCAAGGGTACATTTTTATTCAAGGAAACATAACATTCTTAATCCTCTTTCTCACCGGACTGTTTTAATACAGCTGCAATGGAGGGGAGGGAAGTCAGGTGATCAAGAACCACATCCTGTTCCTGTTCATCGATTAGGACGGGGCACATCAGGTTGTTCTCTCTATTGGATAAGATAGTGTTGTTATTCTTCATTAAAATTTGATGCCATATTATATTGTTTGACACTTGGTTTAGTTTGGGATTTTAGGCTCATAATTTTTAAAGTCTACGAGTATGCTGGAATCATGATAGATTTAGTCTTTTATCTGAGTTTCTTGGTGTTTGCTAATTTTTCCTTAGGAATACTACTTTGTGCAAAGTCAAAGCTTGCCAAAACTCGGTTGTCCATGTATTTTGCTGATGGTACAGCCATTATTCGTGAAAAGGTTAAGTGAAAATGTTTCGCTATATTTTTTTCATTCAGCCTTTCACTGTATCAATATTGCATTTCTCATAGACTGGTGATTTCTATGCTCAAGCATTTCGTTTGTCGTGACTAACACTTACCGAATGTGCAGAATACCAACACTGAGCTCGGTGGAAGGAAAATTTCAAAATTATATAGGGCACTAGCCACAGGGATAATTGATAAGGATGAGGTAAAATCAAAGCACTAGGATGATCTGTTCTCCCTTAATACTTTTATATCTTGTGTTTCCCCCTGGCATGGGTTCTTGTCGTGTAAACTTAGCGGTTACCTTTCTGGTGCATCTTGCATCGTTATGTACCCCGATTGTATTATTTTATTGTATTCACTTAAATCCTTTAGTGGTTTCTTTATGGGCCAAGAGGTCTTTTTAATAACATCTTTAAATGCATACTAATGGTAATTCTTTTTGTTTTACAAGCTGAAGGTTATCTTTTGAGTATCATAGGTTGTCATTAGTCAGCCTATAGGAGCAATGCGATATGCTGGGGTAGCTAAAGGACTTTATATGTCATCCTCATCAGGTTTTGTTTCTATGCTGTCCAATCTTAATGTACATATAGCTACAACGTTTGACAATTATTTGCGACTATTCTCTCTCGTATGGAGTATTATACTTCTTCGTGATATATCTCCACTTTTTGTACTGTCTGCCGTAAGTATTCATATTTTCGGTAACAGTGCTTCTTTCTTTGCAATTCAACCAGGAAAACCAGCTCTGAGCAAACTTAAAGTTCTCTCGAGAGATGTACAAAGAAATCGCTCATTGGTTCAGGTGCAGTTACAAATGTATGAACATGGATTGATCTAGGCTCCGTTGTCTTCTAAACATTTCTGTTTGTGTTTCTATCCATTCATTCTATTGCAAATAATTAATTTTGCCTCGACAATCACTTTGCCTATTCTTGGTTCATTATTGTTCCATCAAGTATCATTATATGCAGCTGAAGAAGCTACATGCGGAAAATACTATTAGAGAAACAGAAAGAAGGTAGTGCAGTGTCAGAAAGTTAATGTCTTCATTAGTAGATGATGTTATTTGCTGTCTGTCCACATCTAGAATTTCTAATAACCACGATTGTGCCTGTATTTCTTCTGTATAACACATGAGAGGGAATTTACGGTTAAACTCACTTAAAGTTGAATATTGCGTTACTAGTGCCCTTCCTTTTAATAAATAATCAATGGCAATTCTATATGTGTCATGTCTGTATAGGAATGACTCTTGATGTCCGCAAACTTTGTTGATCTTGATGCAAGGTAACTTTGTCTCTAACAATATGCTATTACAGCAATGTTTCTGTGTTATCGTTGCCCACTACTTTAAAAAGTTCTTCCATTCTATCCAATGCTGGATTCATCTATATTTCAGATTCATATATCTTTCATTGGTCATTCTCGTCCAAGTAAACTCACAATGGGATCTACGTTTTTGTTGCTGTTCACCCTTAGGGATCTCAGTTTCTGCACCATTGTGGCTTCTTATTAAATATTATTTCCTCTTTTTATTTGTATAGGTTGAAATTCAATCAGGCCGGCCACATCAAATTCGCATACATCTATCTTTTATAGGTCACCCCCTTGCAGGTAAATCCTACAATAATAACCTTCCTCGATTGAATTCATATAACATATAATCCATATTAAAACATCTGTGGTTTGTAGTGAATACTGTTTTGATTTCCTTGCGCTTTCTACCAAATGAATGATCATGCGAAAAACTAGAAATTTACTATTGGGTGTCATTTGTCAGGAGATCCTCTCTATGCCTCTGGTGGGGTTCCTATTAGTTTTGATTCTGAATCTGTGGATGACAGTCATGCAAAGGATGGGTATGGACTTTTTATTTTTACTTTTATTATATTGAAAGGATAAACAGCCTAGGAGTATAAGCCATTTTATTCCTCGAAATTCGTATTTGTAGCTAGGTTACAATGTAGTGGACGGCCTTTAGCTCCTATTCTGTTTTCAACTTTTGTTGAATTTCAATCTATGTAGAGGTTAGCAGAGGCCAATGAGACCTCTTCCTGGAGACTGTGGCTATTTTTTGCATGCTCATCAACTGGTTCTTCACCACGCTACTACTAACGAGGTAATAATTTACGCCAACAGAGTCACTTTCACAAGTACAAAGAGACTTTCGGCCTTGTGCATACGAATGATCTTGTTCAGTAGTGTAGAACTTATAAGGACCTCGCGAACTTGACTTTGGAAAATGTTCCAAAATTTTCAGGCAATTCATGTTACAGCCCCTCTCCCATATATGCTCCAATCTCAAGAAGAAGCCTGTAAAGTGAAATAGAATTCATTGTCAGGGCGGTAAGCAGTTTCTTGCAGCCAGGATGCATTTACAGGGTAGTCTGGGTCCGATAGTCAGCTGATCCATCTTGTCCTAGTACTACAAAGGTGAGTCCGGGAGTGTTCTAAAAGGTTTTCAATTGGGAAAATCATCTATTGGATGATGATGGGTCCATGGAACTACCCAAACGTACTACATCTGCTAGTAACAGCTTCGACGTCAAGAATTATGAATCAACTCTCAAAGGCATTGAAAGCATAAATTTTGACAATGTTGAGAGGGACAAATCTCATTGTTAGCCCGTGTTGCTGCTTAGCAGTCGGCATGAACCGATAAACTTCACTCTTATTCTCTCTCCCATGTAAACTATAAACTGTTTCTGACTTTTTTTCTTTAACTTTGGGGATTTTAATTTGCCAGATGACCCAAAATTTAGTGAGTGACCAAAATCGTCAACTCAAAATTTGCACAAGTCTTGTGCCGGCAGTTTGGGTTCCATGTTGGAAGTTGGAACCAGGTCAGTACAATCGAAGTGGATGATATGTCACCAGAAGGTAAACAAAACATAATAATTTACATATATGATGAACAAGACACAATCATATCCCCGGTGTTAATATCTCACCATCGAGTCTAGAGCACCAAAGATTTTACAGATGATATCATAATAAACACAACAAAAGTAGATAAATACGAACGATTTTTGAATTGTAAGGTCAAGTTCATCGAACAATATGTAAACAATGTCGAATCCTCCATCTCTTTTATTCGCAGACCCCATGATACATTTCTACCCAGGGGACTTACTCGAATGTGAAATACATAATGTTTTACAGAACCAACAGTGTCTCTATAACATTAGACTTGATGGTTAATAGCACAGACTTCCACTCGAAGATGAAGGCAAGCCAGTAGTCAGATTCAGAAGAAGTGGATCCCAAACCACAATTTCTCCACACTGCCCACCTTTGTTACTAGCACCAACAGCCTGCAATTGACTGGAAGTCTCCATAGAGGCTGTCATAGCAATTTCTGCCTTCTTGGCTGCAACTTTTTTGAGTCGAATACGTTCAGCTCTTGATCCAATAACTTGTCCCAAAATAGAGGCACCAATCGTGAAAGCCATAGCTGTCTTAGGCATCAAAACAGATTTCCGAAGCATTGCTATAAAAGGCACCGCTGCATGCACAGCTGCAAACCATGAGACCGAGAACTTTTCTGTGTGCTCTCTCCATATGCCTAATGGGACATTGGCTGCCATTCCCAACATGCCAATTGCCAACATCTTCGTTGACAGGGCTTGTGGGCGAAGGGTCTTGACGAGAGCTGTCCTTGCTAATGCGGCCCTAGCTGCTACTATTGCAGGTGGACATTTAAATTTCATGCCAGGCGGAGGCTGCAGGGCCTTAGCTACCAACGGCAGGACACCACTAACTGCCCTATAAGACTTAGCAATTGGGCAGTTCCCTTGTTCCAACCACTCATTTCCTACTGCTTCGTGTGACGAATTTCCTCCCTAAAAGAAATCAAGGAATAATTAAAATAAGCAAATGAAGATGTTCAGGTTACAAAAGTGTGACAGATATTTGTAGATATGATGGTTACCTTCGAAGAATTTTTGTTCTTGGATGACTTTGAATTAAACTTTTTGTTGAAAAAATCAAAACCGAATGGTCCACCTGGTCCAAAGGCTGACGAAAGACTAATAGAGGCCGCCTTTGCTGCTAAAGGATTGAACTGAACTGGCTTATACTCAGATTCTAAATTCTCGGTGCCTAGATAAGATCTTCCAGAGAGTGGAACCACACCATCATTCCCATGGAAAACCTTAAATGCCATATCAAAATTAGGACCATCTTCAAAAATTGGACCTTTTGCACCCCGCGCCTGAATATAAATAAGAATAAGAATGAGTATGAGACAAAAGTAAAATGGAGATTTAAGAAAAGAACACAAGAGCTAGGGGAAAGAGTACGAACAGGCATTGAGAAATTCATTGGTTTGGCAAAGGTGAAGTTAGTGGGTTCGTTAATGTTCCTAAGAAATGGACATTTTTGAATGCCCTCTTGGGCAAATTGACATTCTGAATTCTGTGACCCTCCATTCATGGCTCCAAAGAAAAATTCCATCCCCACAGATCGTAACCTGCAAGTACAAATTACAAAATGCAAGGTCAAGACGGCCTACAGAGAAGGAACTCAAGGAACACAAATGCACTCAGCTGGCCCTAAAAACATTTATAATATGGAGCTAGACATTCAAAACCACATAGAAGCAAAGTAAATAAAACATTTAACTGATTTTCATCAACTACATAATGATGCTCACAAACAAAATCAAAGTGTCGGGCCATATCAAGCATACTAAGAACATCCATTTCAAGAAGTCACCAAAATGTTGAGAAGTTGGTTTAGAAAACCTAGAACACGCCACCTAGCTTAAAATTTTCAAAACAAAACCCTTAACCTGACCATAACCATATTAACAAGTTCAAACAAACACGAATCAAACATATGCAAGACATAAACACCCCAACATGGGGAAAATGATACAAAACCAGAATTTAGGGCATAACTATAAAAGTTCTCACAAAGTTTCACAATTACAAGAGACAAACCCTCAGAAACATCACAGTGATTATAACAATTAGTCCACAGTATAAACAGTATACAGAAATAAACACCTTCAGTCTTCAGAACTCAAAACTACCGAAATTCAACCACATGCTTGAAAACACCTATCAGTAAAGAAGTTAAAGATTCTTAATTTATACAAAACCCAGACTCAATCAAGGTCCACAAGTATCAATCAAACCCCAATTACCAACAATAACAACATTTTTCATCAAAGTAAAAAAAAACCTAAATTCACAAAATTGATAATAAAAAACAATAAATAATAACCCTTGAAATTAACACAAATTCAATCATCAAAAGCCCTAAATTCATCCACACCACATCATACAATTCATCTGACAAATTAAATGAAAAAAAAAATCAAAAAAATCTCCAAACCTTAAATAAATATGATTACAGAGAAACTTTCTTCAAAATCCAATAACCAGATCCTCGTCTGAATCGAGATAATAGGATCTAATTAGTTAGAAGAAGATGAAGAAGAAGAGAGAAAGGAACCAAAAACAATTAAAATGTTATTGATTGAAAAAACCAAACAGTTGATAAGGAAGGAAAAAAATAATAATAATGGAATCAGAGCTTATTTTATTACACTAAGCAAAAATTGACGTGGTTCCCACACGCCTTATCAGTTGCCTGCCGCCTGCCTTCCCCCAATATTGAAGACGAAGTTATTAGGTGAATAATAGTAGGAGAGGAGTTGGTACAAATTGACTAAACTACCTAATCCTCACAGTTGATTTGGTTTCGGATTGTTGATTTAAGAATGATCGTATATCTAGCGAGTGAAGTGTTATATTGGAATGGACTAACCATTCTAATCCCAATTTTCTTATTCCGGGTAACCATATTCTAAGAGGAGAAGGAATTCTGACTTTTGATTCCTTTATGTTAAGGGAAATCCTATTTTTATTTTCCCCCCGTTTTAAAATTTCTTTTCTAATTCTCCAAGAAATGTCCAAAGAGGGTAAAAATCAATGATTCTAGTCACTGTGGGATTATTCCGTGAATAATTCCATGGGAGATAAATAACCCGACTAATTTGAGATTTACACATTTTATTCAAGGTCTATCTAATTTGTTGTCTTTTTATACGATAGATAAGGGTTGCCTAAAATATGGTGAATCTCCTGAATTATCCTTATTAAAACCTATTACTACAACGTATAACTAAAACCAATTACTTTAATTTATTTTTCATTTTAACATCATAAGAACCGGTTTTTCTTGTTCTCTTCTCCTCTTTTCTTTTCCATTTCAAACTAAAACATCATTTATTAAAGAAACGACTAATCGTTTGATTTTTCTATATAACGAAAATGACAAAATGAGTAAAGCATCACACTAGAAAAATGTAACTAGTGGGAACGATCCAAAAATTGTATAAGCATTTCGAAATAAACATCCGAAGAAGAGAACGATTACGAGGAAGACGAAGAAACTTTCATCTCGAGACAAGCATAACAAACGACTCGAATCAGGTACTTTCATATCAACTCATTCCTCTTAATTAGGTTTTATCATCATGCCCACACTCAAAAATTGAAAATTATGCATTATGGTTTTCATGTGATAACCAGAATCGTTCGGTGTTCATATCGACCAATTCCTGTGACAAAACGGTCGATGTTCGTGGCCCCATCGTCTGATTGTAAAGTAACTGGAAAGCCACAAAAAGATTGAACCAGAATCATTCGATATAGACATTTGTATCAAACGATTCTGGTTTCTAAAAGACCTGCATATTTTTTTGTTGGCTTTTTTTGGCAGAATCAGTGGATATGCAATACCCACATTAGACCGACAGTAAATATGTGAAATTCCTAAAATCGTTTTATATAGGTGGTGATATTAACGATTGTTAGTCGAGAAAACACTCATTTTTTCTGGTGACTTTTTAGCGTAGAATCGGTGGATATAAACACTTATATATAATGTTCTTTAGTGTAAATTGCTATGAATCTTTGGATGACGTGGACATATGTATCGAATGATTGTGATACCCATATTTTGAGTTTTTCGAAAAAAAATAGTTGTTGGGTCTTCTTCTATATGAGAAGGACCTCTATCCCAAGATCCAATTTGTCCCAAACTTATATATTGTACTGACTCCCACTTCATCCACTACTTAAATAGTGCTGGAAAAAATGGCACGGAAATCGGAAGAAGATAGTGAACTCGTTAAGTCGTTCATTCTCTTATTTTGTGAACATCCGGATGAAATTTATTCGATGTTTTGGAAGAGAATTAAAGAATTCTTCTATGAGTGCACCGGAAATGCTAAACATCGCAAATGGAGAGACCTAGCGTTTAGTTTAGTCTATATCAAAAGGAAAATGAGAGAGTTCCATAAAATTAGAAGAATGGTTGTGTGGTATCTTCCCCAAACTTTTCGTAACGTAAGTGGGTAATTTGGCATGTTTATCTCTATCTCATCGTTTGACCTTTGCATACTAATGTGTAATTGAAAAACACCAACCCATAATAGTCATGTATTATCCATCGTATCCACCGGTTCTAGTTTGATTAACTTAAAAAAAAAATCATAAAGAACCGGCTTTAAGATGGGTTTAGGCTTCCTATTATTCGCTATAAGAATCCTTTCCCTGCACTGAGTAGTATTTCTCATCCTATATCAGCACATTCCCATAAATTTAGTCAAATTTTTGCCCCGACATGGGATTGACGTCTTTAATACCTAGGCCCATGTTATTCACTCAGATGTTTTCATGTTTTAATGATTACTTAACACTAGTTAATTTCACATCTAACATAATTAAACAACTACTAACTAAAATAATTAATACTAAATAATTAGAGTTATATTAACTAACCATCAACAAGAATAGATGGATAAATTTTTTTTAAAATTACTTAATAAAACCTCTATTTAAATCTATTGGATGGACCTTAAATAAAATAAATATAACTCAAGTTAACTGGTATATGAGGCCAAAATTAGCTGCCGCGTATTTTAGGGTGGAGCTCGCTCTACTTTTCTCTTATGCAGAATAATTCCGCCATATATCTTGCATTTTGGGTGTAGAAATTAAAAAAAGAAAAAAAAATATAAGACGTGAAGAATTATGGGTGGTGCATAAATATTCCAAGGACAAAGACAAAGTCTACGATTAGGTCTAAATCAATGTGTGGGTTTGGTGGTCTTGAACATTTCAATATATATTTTTTTGGCCAAAATGCAATTATGCAAAGTTTTATATTTGTCACGTGGCAATTTTATATTGCGGAAAAATCTAGAGATGCGGCCTGTGATTTAGTGGGGGTGGAATGTGTTGGAGTAATATTCTTCAAAAACGTGCCTTCAAGTCACTTGTTCATTTGATGATCTCGTGGGATTTAGGCATTTAGGACTTTTGCCTCATGGGATTATAGTTTGACTCAGGGACAGGGCAAACGGTACCGCTGTATTGGAAATTTAAGATTTCTTCTTCAAATCTGCGCTAGGAGCGGAAAGGGGCATAAGCTTTCTGGTATTCAGTGGCGGAAACAGGATTAAAAGTCTAGCTAGATAAAAACAGTAGGATAGTCTGGATTATAAAAATTAAAGATAATTTGGCATATATCTGTGGCACTCGCGTTTGTATCTCAAAATTGGGGCATGCGCTACTTGGGATACACTGTACTTCAGCGGGAAAAAACCCAACGAAATGAGTTGGCATCTGCAGTGATGCATACCATGTAAACATTATCAGTAGATTATGATATTAAAACAAGAAGAAGTTTGTACAACACGTAACACAAAGGATAAGTGAATGGATAACATAATCAAATCACATTTTTTGTTCAATCAACTCCACTAATTGCTCACTCAGTCCCGTTCCCAATGGAGAATAATTGTCTAAACCCCCAATTAAGCTCATTTCTTTTAAGTCTTTTTCATACTCACAAAGATAAGTAATGCACTAGAGTGGATGGCAATTCAACCACTTAAACGTAAAGGTTGGTATGTTTGTGGAGTTAGTTGCAACTTCCAACTTCATACACACTCTAATTTCTCATTGATCATGTCACTATCATTGTCCCCTAGTCTCACGAATCTTTTTCTCATCACTGTCTTGACTAAGCATGATGCATCAAGATGTAATGAACAAAAGAAATAAGAAACCATTTCACAATATGTCCTCTCTTGGATCTTTCTCCATTATGGGATTTGAAGGGTCTTAATCACTTTTCCTTACAGGGTTGTTCACCTCGTAAAAGATATCGATGGTGAAGTAGTGACGAAGTGAAAACGGTAAAAAAAAAAGTGTTAATAATCGTTTCCCACTTTGTTTGAGGATGAATGGATGGTTAATCATCCACCACTCCTCTACTCAACTGTCTATCGAACTTTCCGAATATTTTTTCTTAATGAATGTATTTTTACACCGCGTGCCGTAGACCACACTGGACAAATACCCCAGTAAATATCCCCCATTTGCTACATCTTTACTGTCTCATGTAATTTTCGTAACATTAATCACTACTGCTACGAGGTCGAACTAGACTTGCTTAGTTAGTCATTTACCTAATGGCTTGTCATGCTTGACTATCCTGATGAGTATGACAAAATCAATTTTGAAAGAATATGCAAATCATACTAAAATGCGTGTTTTATTTTATTTAATTTACGAGGAACAATGTGAGTTCACCTGAACCAATTAACATTGATGTGATGAATATACTAAAATAAGCATGGCATGCTGAGTGATATCATTTACATAGCATGCTGAGTGTAAGAATATGTGTGGCATGTCAGGCATGAAAATATGTGCGTGAGGCCATGTATGAAAATTTCTGTGTGAGGCCATGTACGAAAATATATGTGTGAGGCCATGTATGACATTTACAACACTTAAAATCGTTTTATAATTGAATTTGGGCCGTAGCACACTTACCTAGGCTTATGATAGACACGTTTTCGTGTCTTATTTGATCTCAATTTGTATATTGTTACTTCTCATTTGTGTACTTATATTGTAATTTTATTGTGGTTGTAGGTATTCTTAGAGAAATAAACATTTGGAAAAAATTGACTCAAAAATTTATAAAGGCACCCAGAAAAATACTAAAAGGCACTCACCCAAAATTGTTAAAGGCACCCGAGATTTAGTTAAAGGCACCCAAGCCCATTTAGAATTCAATTTGGCGGGAACATAATTTTATTCATCTGCATGAATTTTGGATCGAGCTTTGAAGAGATTTGTAAAGCTTTTACAACAAGATATCCTCTTGTCTTAATGAGGAATCGTGCACAAAGTGGAAACTTGAAAAATAACCAAGAGAATCTCGTGAAAATATCAAATCAAATCGAGGATCATTCTCGGCTTTTATTGAAAAGATATTCTCTCGGGTTATGGCAAGGAAACAAGGCAACAA
>JAJJMC010011550.1:3324070-3354225 GCA_023531435.1 Papaver californicum
AAGAGAATCTCGTGAAAATATCAAATCAAATCGAGGATCATTCTCGGTTTTTATTGAGAAGATATTCTCTCGGGTTATGGCAAGGAAACAAGGCAACAACAAGCCTCACCAAGATTCTGTCTATCAAATCAGATCGAGAATCAATGGAAAAAGATAAACAAATCAGGAAAAAATCACCGAGAAATATTTTCTTCCCGGGAATTGTTTGTGAGAATTGATTGAAGATTTGGAGGAGTTATTACGAGATGGGGAGGCTGCACTATAAATAGACGAGTTGTAGGAATGATCAAGGGGGGTCTGGAGAGGCCAAAATCACCAAATTTAAAATCCAAAAATTTCTTATGATGAAAAGATGAAGATTCCGTTGCGAAAAGGTTGAAAATTCCATGGCGAAAATTTTGAAGATTCTGTTGCTAAAGCTTTTAAATTTGCAACGGATATCTTCATTTGCAACATTTATCTTCAGGAAACAGTTATCCCTTTGTAACAGTGAGTCTGTAACGTTTATAAACGTTGCAAACTCAATGTTTTCATTATTTTCACTGGATATCTTCATTTGCAACATTTATCTTCAGGAAATAGTTATCCATCTGTAACAGTGAGTCTGTAACGTTTATAAACGTTGCAAAATCCTTGTTTTCATTAATTTTACTATTTTTCACCATTTGTAAACACCTTTTTGAGCAATGAATGCATATTTTGAGAGTGTTTTCAACATGAGGAGCTAAGCCCCTTTGCTGAGGTGATGGAGGAAGCTATTGTTCCAAGAAAAGTGGTATATTTTTATTTTTATTAATTTTTGCAATTTCTTTTATGATTATTTGCCTTGATTAAAAATTGATTTAATGATTTTTATTAAACAATTGTGATTTCGTTATATGGTACATGCTTAGCCTAGGTTTTAGATGTTACATGCTTTTGTTATACAATTGTTATTTTGAGAATTTACTTTTGCAACATATTAGAATCAAGTTAAATGTAAGAATTGCATAATTATAATTATTGAATTGAATCACTTTAATTGGTTAATGGTGGGATTCATAACCTCAGTATTTGTTAATATTATTTTCATATTTTGTGTATATTTTTAGTTTAAAATTAATTTATTAAATCTAAAATTAATCTTCACAAGTTCGAGCGAACGATACTTTATTTACCACTATTACAAAACCATCAGCTTAGGCATCAAAAATACATCCTTTGCAACGCTTATAAGCGTTACGAACACTTAGCTAGACGTCCATGTGTTAAGCTAAGCATGTTCGTCCATGTTAGTGATTTGCAACATGTTGTAAACCTTTAATCAAGTCGTCTGAATCATCCGGTTTAGAGTAGTCGACCAGATAAGTTGTTTGCAAATTCAAATATTTGCAGTTTCCTTTGCCAAATTAGGGTTGGAAGGCTTTATTGTCTATTTGAGACACTTATAAATGTTACGAACTCAATTCTAGTGTTTCTTAAGCTTAGAATTAAATTCTTTTTATGTCATTCACGCTGGTTGCTTCCTTAAGCAACGATTAATGTGGCGAAAAAGGCTGCATGCACTTCACGGAGGTGCTATAGGTAGCGCTATTGTTACAGGTAGTCTCAACAATTTGGCTAGTAGAAGCTATATTTTGTACTTAACACAATTTTTGTGTTGATATCTAAGCACGATTATGGTGCTTTAGTCAAGAAGATTCATATGTAACTTGTTACATATTTTTATACAAAGTTATATAGGAATTCTTAGTAAGTCAATATCATTCAGTTGAGCACGAATAATGACACAAGGTAATTTTTGGGAATTCAGTTGTGGAATAAAGCACCACAGAACACTCAAATAACTCTATACTAGCGGGCAATCCATCTAGAAGCTTGAGATTTATTATGTAAAAATCATAGAATATCAGGGAATGTCATAATAAGCATCAATGCTATTCTAATAATTTTGTACAGGGATGAATGTTGATTCATCTAATAAATTTGATAATATATGTAATAATCCGATGAAGTCAGCCAAGTGATGTATTCATGTGATTACGTACATACATAGAGAGAGACAGAGATAAGCACCTACCTTAAAATTCTTTGTAGAATTCTGGAGTTCAATATTTCTTAGATCCGGGTCAGAAACATTATCTTTTATTATTTTAGCCCTGACAAAAATCCACCATTTACATAAGTACACCACCAACTTTTGAGTTTCGAAACCTATAGACGGTTCCTTGTATGAACTTTAATCAACGAAAAAGTAGACAATTAATATACTTGGATAATCTCTATTCAATATTATTGACATACAAGAATGAGTAACGTACAACTTGCTTGTAATTTAATTATAAATAATAAATCAATATACTACGTAAATGATGGATATTAAATTATGTACCGCAAGTACATGGCTATAGATGATATAGTATGCGAAATACAAATCGTTCTATTAGGACTAAATTGATTGTTAGTTTTAATTTAAATAAAATTACAAAATATGAAAAATTAATTAATAAATTAATTAACAAGAACAATAACTGATCACTTTAGACTCCACTATTATGATACTTGTTAGAAAATAAAAATACTCAATTATTAATTTTTCATATTATCTCAAGATGATCTAAGACACAATTGTACGTTTGGAGGATAAAATGTTAAAATCAAATGAAGAATTCTAAACATATTAACAATATTTCTTCACTTTATAACGATGGTCTCCAAAAAGGAGTTTATGAATCACTGTTAAAGCATGAGGACACATAAAGAAAAATTATTATCACTATGAAACAAGAATAATATGACCAAAGAAAATTATCATAGAAAATATTAGAAATATCTAACATAATCACGGGGCTTCATCTTTAGAATAAAGAAGAAGAAGAAGAAGAAAAAAAACTAAAACTACATGCTCGACCAATTTCATAAATGAACTCTCTTTCTTTTATCTGCTTCCACCACTATTTATATACTTTTCAATATTCATTTTTTAATATATTTATATCATTAATGTAGTATGTTACATTCATAAGTATGTGTAATAAAATATCCTTCAGATAAAAAGTATGTGGATTTCTTAGCTAACACTTTTATTTCTCATTTCTTTTGTTTATTTTCTTCATTATACGACATATCTCAAAATATATTTTTATCCCAATTAATATTTTGCAATTACGTCGACATTTTGTTGGCTATCTTTTTTTCCATAGATAGGTGTTAGATAAGTTAGGGTTCGATGTTTCACGGTGTAACTTATTATGTCACATCTTCATAGATTACATTCATCTACTTGTAGCCATATTACATGCTACAATAGGTAGGAGCAGTATAACGTATATGTTGTCATTTTCTTCATTTTATGGACAAAGTTCCGTATTTTTAATCAGTAAAGCTTTTACTTAATAAAGCTGCAAATCAAATCAAATAATCAAATTTGTACAAAATAAAGAACTACATAGATATAAATTAAGATGTGAAAACGAAGTTTTTACATACTCATTAGGAAATACAAGTAAAGCAAGACACCTTGTTTAAGACGAAAAGTGCAAAATAGAAAACCCCCTAACATATTGTATTAAGCCGCTAGAAACACTAGACGCCTATAATGATTTCGATCTGGAATGCAGTTGATCTAGTGCGTCTCTTGATTCCCCTAGGAACCTACACACTTGATTCCCATAGACAATATATTTTATGGGCTTAAGAGTTTTTCAACAATCCATTGTGAAGAATGGTGCTACCCAACCTCAAACAATACACATAATTGATTTCCTTTTTGATGATAAATCTAGGTAATGAAAATATTTCCTTAGATTTAAGCGAATCTAAATCAAAATAATATGGTTTACACTCTTCAAAACTTATTAGTCTATCTCACGAGAATATTAATCTCGGAGCAAGATAAATGATCTATGTGGTATTTTTAAATATGAATTTTAAAAGATAAGTGTTATACGCAATCGAGATTGAAATTATATCAAATATGGATTTGATCAATATTTCTTGAATGACGTTATAACATAATAGAAGGACCTTATAACATACAAGAATTATACAACAAGTCAAATCGATACGAGTTTCGAAGCTGTCAAAAAGATAGTTTTACTTGTGCTTCATAAATACCAAAGTGAAGTCTCTCAAAGTTTCACATTAGTTCTTGAAGAACCTTCAATGTAAGCGGATAATATTTGCAAGACGATACTTATCACATAAGGGATTAAGTTTCTGTGTTGCTGGATATCTCCAATATATAGTAACGATCAAGGCTAGGTTGCTTAAGATGTAAACAATGATTTTTTGCAACCTAAGCAATTCTCAAACAACCAAGTCTAGGTTCTTTCCTTAGATACAAATAAACTATTTATTTAATTAGAATTTTACTTCCATTGAAGTTCTTTCCATAGTTTGAAGTATTAGACCAATTTAGCGTCAAGTAATTTTTATAAGTGTATTACTTAACCAAAAAAAAAACTTAAAACTTCCAAAAATAAAAAACGTGCACTTGTTGTAACAACTTCCTAATTCAAGATCCATATATTGTTTCACAAGTTAAATCAATTTTTGGAAAAAATTAATAATGTTCACCGCACAAAAAAAAACTAAAATTAACAACCATAAGCGTGCGAAACATGTGCCTTGAAATAAAGAAGAAAGAATAAACCAAAACCAAGTTGTATTCGGTCAGCCCACTTTGGTTAGGTTCATAAACTCAAAGAAATAGGTTCGTGAACCTAGTGAGAAAAAGGTTAAATAAAAATTATATTTTCACTTAGCTTTGTGAACTCAAATTTTAGATTCAGAATCTATTTCTCTAAAAGTATGATGAGAATTAGATTTCACTTATGTTGGCAAACTCAAAGTTTAGGTTCGTGAACCTAATGAGAAAAAGGTTAAACACAAATTAGATTTTCACTTAGCTTTGTGAACTCAAATTTTAGATTCATGAATCTATTTCTCTAAAAGTATGATGAGAACTAGATTTCACTTATGTTGGAAAACTCAAAGTTTAGGTTCGTGAACCTAGTGTATAAAAATTATATATTTGGAGAAAAAATAACTCATTTTAGATTCGCGAACTTAAGACCTTAAAAGCTACAAGAGAAGGAAACTTCTCTTAGATTTGCAAACTCAAATTTTGTGTCTGCGAACCTAGTGAGTGAAAAACATCCATGATAGAAATATCTTGGACTAGGTTTTTCTAACCTAAGTTCTTCTCATCACTTGAATGTTTTCTTACTAGTTTGTTGTTTCGAATTATGACAAGTAAGCGCTTGAAATTGAAACTTCAATTGAATTATCCAATGAATGCTAGTCCGCGACGTATTTCTTCTTTGCAAATCATTCATTACTAAAATCTTCGAATTTGCTACGATAAATAGATATAAGGTGATAAAGTCTGAAAGGTAAATCATATGCACGTGTTGTAGACCGCTAGAAAAAAACCCTAAAGAATATACCCCATGTGATATACTCCCTCCGTCCTAGTTTAATTGATATATTAGGGTATAGCACAAAGATTAAAAAAGCACTTAGATAAAAATTTTTCCCTCGTATACCCTAGACTAGTATTGATGTTCTTAGTTTTTAGAACCCCTGTTTTTTAAATAGGAGTTTATAGAGAGAAATGTTTAAAAAAAGTTGTCTAGAAAGTTGGACCCGTATTAATCTAAATTAGGTACTAATTCAAAGTTAGGGATAGATTATGAAATAAAATAGAAAAATATAAACTACATCAACTAAATTAGGACAAAAAAATCTCTAATATGATAACTAAACTAGGATGGAGGAGGTAATTAATATTTCGTGGAAAATAAAGAATAAAGGCAAGTGCTGCTATTATTGATTTGATTAAGTCAAGAAACTCTCTTGGTAAAGCAGTTGAGCCTATTTCTAATGCACCAAAAAAAAAAAATGAAAGAAAAAAAAATCCAAATGGTTCCATTCCCATATCACTAGGTGTGCAAAAAGATCGGTTCGGTTCGGTTCTTGGTAGAACCGTGTACCTCTACCTTCCTATGGTTGGTTCTCTATCCATGTACATGTACCATGTACCCTATACTCTTAGTTCGGTTTTGTAACTTATATTTGTCTTCACGGTTCGGTTCCGGTCATGTACCCTCTTTTTTTTCTTTCTTTTTTTAAATCCAAATTAATCTAAATTAAACTTCTTTGACAAATCCAACTGTCTCCTCGATATTTTCCACAAGCTACAAGAAGAAATTTCAGACTTAACATAAACAATAACAATAGGAAATTATTATATGATACATCTATAATGTCTCAGATAATAGCATACAACATCTCAAAGTTTCAGAAAGAGAATGAAGCAACATCATTGGTCACCAAGAGATATAACTGTAGGGATGTTCACAAATATTTCAATAAAACAACTACAAGAGAAACAAAACTAATACTTCAATAGCTCAGTAATATTACATAGAAAGGAATTTTGGCCTGAGATCACTTTGTAACACCTTTTACACATTTGTCATAGTATATATAGTAACTTGATATAAAAAGTAACTTGAACCATGATGAGCATGAAAACTACGTATAATTAAATTTTCCCTATTAATTTCAGCATCAGACTGCTTCAGTAGATCATAAAACTGTTTAGGTGAAGCGACTAACAGTGACACGATTTTTTTTTCTTATTCTTTCGATCGAGTTACAATAAGGAGTAATCTAATTTAGAAACAGACGGATGAGATTGAATCACCCATTATTTGATCAACGGTTAACATTATTCGGTTCCTTCAATCCGGTACAGGTCGGTTCCTAGGTAAAACCTGTACCTTATACCCGGATGTACTCGTGTGTTTTTTTATACCTGTACCCTGTACTCTCGGTTCAGTCCGTTTCAGGTACGGTTCCGTCGGTTTCGGTTCCGTCATTCGGTTCAGGTCGGTTCCTGTGCAGCCATACATACCACCATAAATATTGGGCGTCTTATTAATACTGGAACCAGAGTTGGAACCGGAACCGGAACCGGAACCGGTACCGGAATCAGAAAAAAAAGAGCAGTACGTGCGACGTGCGTGAGGTTGGTGGATGAATATCACGAGATCTGTCTTATTAATTTTTCCAGTCAGCTGAAAGAAAAACAACTGAAACTTTCGTTTCTTTAATCCACCACGGATTGGATTTGGATTAAAAGAAAATTGGCTTTCTCCCTCCTCACCCAAAGCAGATACAGGTACGAATTCTCAAACATAACCCTGGTATTCTCAGCTTTTCTGATTGTTTTAGATTCCTGATCTTCTTATTAAGATTTTGTGTCCGTTTGATTTAGGATCCTCCTCTCGTTGGATCTGATTCTCACTGATCGTTGGACCACATGGTACGCCCCTATTTTGTTGATTGAATGAATTTTGGTGTTAGTACAATTATGATGTGGATCTATTGTTTTTGATCTGTGATTATAGTTATTAGGTCAAATTTTGGTTCATATATCTTGGATCCTTTGGCAAGAGAAATGATTTGATTTTACTGTTTGAAGAAGTATGCAGGGCTCTCTTTCAATTATACGTTTGATCTATAAAAATTAGAAGAGTTTTCGTAATTGAATGATCAATGGAAAACTGGGGAGTAAGTCAACTAAACGCGTGAATCGTATTATTCGTCTCATTTTGAACTAGTTCACTCCATGACCTTGTTTAGTTGAGGAATTGTGTCATTGTGTGAGGTTTGGATATAAGTTTTCCAATAATCTAGTGGATTAGCATGGTCATTCTGCATTATGATCTGAATTACTGGGATGTCAAAAATCATAGACCTGTTGTGTAAGAATGTAGGAGGAAAAACTGGTGAATCTTGAATTAATTTCTTATTTGTACCCTTGAAGCGACATTTATAAGTTTTTTTTTTGATGGATTGCAATGTGTATAAGGCGGTCTTCCTATTTCTGCACATATGATTGAATTGAACTGCGCTTTTGACAGTCATATTTCTTGTTTATTACACTGTTATGGATAAGTAGAAGAGGAGAGAGACGACGACATATATATGATTATACATTGTTGATGTTTCATGTTTGTAACTTCAATGTGTCTGGCACTTGCATATTAACTTGAAAATCTTGCTTATAACTCACGATTATCTAATGATTATGAGGGTTTAGGTGAAGCATATTATCATATGTTTCTTCATGTTGGGGATAAGATAATGCTAGTTCTTGTCTGAGACTCTGAGCATGTTTGTGGTGGTGGACCATAGAGACGTCAGGGGTTTTTCTTGTCTTCATGAATCTCTTGAAGCAAGTCAATGAGCTAGGGTTCTAAACTTCTAATTGTTGTAAGCACTTACATGTGCCATGAGGCATTCTGGAGACAATAGTTTTCATCACCGAAGGATTGATGTACACAGACAAGAAACCCTCTTCTAGCATATATATATTAGTTAGTTGTTTGCTCTAGTGCTTTCTGATTGTAGATTCATGCATTTCCCCATCAGCAGAAAATATTTTTCCCGATGTTTGTGTCCGTTACCTGCTGTCATATACTCGTATTGCCATGACTCATGAGTGATCATCTGTTATGGATTGATTGACTTTCTTTGGTAGTGGCTGTACATGAATTGTTCACTTATTGTGTAACTCACATCTTTAAAGCGTTGAGGCTGTATCTGTTTTATTTGATAACGTGATGGTTTCTGTTAATTTTTAAAAAGTGTTTTTAAGTTTTTACCCATTTGTTAGTTAGTTTGTTTGAAGAGGTTATATTAGAAATACTCCAAATATGTATCGTTAAGGTCAAACGAAAAATCATTAAATTGCATTGTTTTTCTGCCAGTGGTTTGCATATTTCTGTTTTTGACCACTTTCCATCCATCACATTATGACATCCATGTATATGTTACTATGATCAGGTGAATGCTAAAACTGATGTTGTCGCGAAAGGGTTCAACCCAGGATTGATAGTGCTACTTGTCGTGGGTGGGCTACTGTTGGCCTTCCTTATCGGGAATTACATCCTTTACGTTTATGCTCAGAGGACTATTGGACCAAAGAAAAAGAAGCCTTTATCCAAGAAGAAGATGAGGAAGGAAAGGCTGAAGCAAGGTGTGTCAGCACCAGGAGAATAGGGGAGCTTCTTGGGTCTCTCTATGTTTGCACTTCCTAATCTCAGTAAATCTGTTGAGACAGACAAAAGATTTTACTTTTTGTTAATTTACTTAGAAGAGTAGAACACACATAATTCTAAAGTTTATGTTTACTATGTAGTCTTAGATTTAGTTTACTTGTTTGATCTGCTCATTTGAGGATTAATTTTAACTCCTCTGTTTCCTTGTGATAAAATAACATTTGCATTCTGCATCTATTAGTTCTCTTGAGGACACTCAATGTGAGAATGTTAGAAACCGGTTCTAGTCTCGAAAAGATTCTATGTTTTGTCAGAAGGAAGAAAGGTAAGACTGTTAGGAGGAAGTTGACTTTGTCAAAGAGAGTTGATTTATTGTCAACGGGGGTGGAAGCATAACAATAAGCTTTGGGTATTTCCTTTGTACCACTGCCAATATCACCGGTTCACAGTATAGAAAGACAAAATCATATAGAAAATCTTTTAAATTTGTTTATTGCAAATAAAACAGGACATACACACAGAACAAAATTCATTTCATGCCTACATGATCATTATATGACACATTCACCGGAAGATACATTCATTTATGACAGCATTTTGTTACCCAATTTGAACCTGAATAGTCCTAGGCTTCTTAGGTTCCGGTGGAGGCAATTTCTGAACAGTAATGGTAAGAACACCATCAACACAAACAGCTGAAACTGTGTCAACATTTACGTTCTCTTCAGTTCATCTCTTTTTCTCCATCGATTCCAAGAAGGTTGAATTGGGACTTGGAACTTACTAGAAAGGTCTAGATTCCAGTTTGGTCAAAAGGACAATAGAAGTTACTAGACAAAACCATTACTAGTACAAAATGTTTATCCAAAAAGAAAAGAAAATAGACGTCTCTAGAAGAGACAGTGTTCTTCAATCTTCTGGAACTATCGAGAATAGGTGTAGAACTCTAAAATGAAAACCCCCCAAAGCAGACCTTAATCCTTCGTAATCTATATATAAGAGATGGATGCTATCGACATAATCATCCAATCAAATTCTGCAACATAAACAAACATTCAGAAATCTCTCATAACTAACCTCCACAATTTCTTAGAAAACAGTTTGTGAAATTCGAATTCAAAACCAGAAAATCTCAACAATGTCGATGATTCCAAGTTTGTTTGGTAACCCAAGGACAAACGTTTTCGACCCATTCTCACTAGACGTTTGGGATCCATTCCAAGGCTTCCCATTCCCAGGTTCCGGTTCTTCCTCTTCTGCTCTTTCCTTCCCTGGTTCTGAAATCTCAAAAGAAACTTCGCAATTAGCGAACACTAGAATCGACTGGAAAGAAACCCCAGAGGCTCATATATTTAGAGCAGATCTTCCTGGTATTAAAAAAGAAGAAGTCAAAGTTGAAGTCGAAGAAGGGAGAGTGCTTCAGATAAGTGGTGAAAGAAGTAAAGAGAAAGAAGAGAAGAATGATAAATGGCATAGAGTTGAACGCAGCAGTGGTAAGTTTTTAAGGAGATTTAGATTGCCTGAGAATGCAAAAGTTGATGAAGTTAAGGCGTCTATGGAGAATGGAGTACTTACTGTGAGTGTTCCCAAAGTTGAAGAGAAGAAGCCTGAAGTGAAATCTATTCAGATTACTGGTTGAGTCCCACTACCAGTGAAATGTGTGTCTCTCCTCTGCTTAAGTCTTGTGTTCTGTTATGGTATGCTGTGTGTTAGTGTGAAATGTTGACAATAAAGAAGAGGTTGATGTAATCCTGATGTGGTAATCTGTTATTAGTGTAAGGTGTGTCTGTGCCTGAAATGTCTAATGGTTTAGATTTTTCTTGTTAATGAAAACTACGATCTTGTTTCTTGTCTTGTATGTTTTCTGCTAATTGTGCCTGGAATTGATTTCACGGGTTAATTCTTCTTTATTTTGCTAAGAAATCATGCGCGTTCAGGCATAAACCAGCTGTAGAGCTCTAACCTGGAACTTCGTTAGTTTGGGTGTTTCGACAGTGTCCAGAGAATCACTTCCTGGTATTAAAATTACACTGAATTCCGACAGCTTCCAGAGGATCAATCAGCCTGACAGGTTTGAACTCTGGGCAGAGAGAGAGAGTTTCGTGATACACTCTTTAAACTGAGACTTGAGTTGGGGGACGGACGAATTAGGAAAACTGGGGTGGAAGATGGGAGAAATGGGGAAGATTTTGGGGTTCTCAAGTAGCTAAACATAACAATCTCGATACTGCACCAAAACTGGCAACTTAACGTTAGCTACTTTAGATTCAATTTTAGACTCGACTAATTTGGCATGCTCGAGAAATCAGAGTTCTATTTTAACTTTTATATAAAACGCATTGGCGAACATCTTTCTGTCTATTGGTTACTAGAAAGCTTTTATTTATGTCAGAATTACGCTGGACCTGACCTACCTAAACAAGTGAAAAACGAATCAGCCAACATCAAGAAAAGCTTGAAGGTTGAATACATTGTGCAGGACTACACTGACCTACATTTCTATGGAGCAAACCCACACAACTGATATATGCACTGGTTAGACGTCCTATGTACGAGTGAGATCACAAACAAGTTTTCATTATTTGGAAGATAAATAGAACAGTGGAGAGATCACAAACAAGTTTTCATTATTTGGTAGATAAATAGAACAGTGGATCGTATCCAGATTACAGTGACATATTTTGTTCTTCTTTAAAGAGAAGTCTTTAGACAACAGTAGCTGATATCTCAAGCGAGTTTAACATGCATATTGTATATAAGGAATAGAAAGGGTATAGACAGACATCATTTAGCACACCAAGGGATCACATATTTCAAGCATTACCACTGCGGCCCATCATCTGCTCTGATGGGGGCATCATAACAAAGACCGGCCTACCGTGAAACCCGGGATGAGGAGACCTACGTCGCAGCTCTCTTGCTTCTTGGCATAGAGCACAGTAATGGCAGAAGAAGTGGGTGGCAAAGTCGCATGTTGACTCACACTGTTCACGCTGCAGCTCATCCTCCATGATGCTTCCACAGCAGCCGCATGATTTAGTTAGTGACTCACAGGTGCCCTGTTTACACCACCAAAAACAGAAACACAAAAATCTCAAAAAAAATCATCTTTTGCTAGAAGGCAAGTTTACTATTAAGTTAACTCCAAAACTCAACCAATAAAAACTAGTAAATTATGTTAGTGTTGGCCCTTTCAGATTTGAATTAGGATCTATAAGAAGATATAAAAGGACAGCTGGGTTAAACACATAAATAGTCATGGGAACTAACAGGAAGAAAAGAACAATAACCTAATTACCTATAAGGAAAAGTAAGAAGAGAAGAGATTGTTGCTTACAAAACATATATACTCAGATTTGAGGTTACAGCACTAAAAGGTTAGGGATAATAGAAGATGACACACTAACAAAACAAACTGAAGACAGGAAGCAGATCCACATCCCATCAAACAAAACATACTTCAATAGTGTTATTTATAGCAACTTGGTGTTTTATTCTTCTATATCCATTTTTTAACAGCATCTAACATTTAACTGTAAACTTAATGCTACAATAGATGAGATAACTTGCCTCGAGATTGAATCTTCGGCGTACTGCTGTACGGCTAGGATAAGAAAACCAAGGTGCCAGCCAGTTTGATCCAACAAGCGAATTTCCAAGCATGTAAAGACCAGCATAGGTCAAGCAATGATTTGCAAACACTCCATCCGACGACCCTAGCCTCTCTGCATTACTCCCATATAACACACAAGGAGCCACACTTCCAAGAAGACCTGACAATATCATATCGGTGTCAGAACAAAAACAAAAGTATACCTTCAAAAACATCCTAGGCAGCTCAAAGTCCGTATAAGTGAATCCAATACTAGTAACTAGAAGATTCTATGCGTTCAAACGGAAAGAACAATAAGAAAGTGACAATAAACGAACATAATGATTAACGAAAGAATTTGATAGCATGCTTCAAGCTTTTAAACCCAATACAATTACTTCAAAAATGAACAAGTTGATAGAATGCTCCAAGTGCCACACACAAAGAATCCCATTACGGCAATAAAAATATAATGTTCAATCCGAACAGAAACTTAATCGTGACCAGCTAACACAGATATAGATTCAATGCATATAGTGCACACCAGAAGCAAATTATCAAAGAATGTTTGATAGAAAATCATTCGCTTTAGACCCTAATTTCGATTTTCAACTCCTTATTGACCATTTCAATATCCTAAACCGTTCAACACATCTCCAACTCCAGAAATATCATGAAACCAAACCCCATCAATTCTCAATTCCTTATCAATATCATGTAAAACAATCCAAAAACATCAAATTCCCTAAATGCCAATACAAACCCACCAGAAACCCAAATCCAAAAAATCAAAACAATTCAATTACAAAATAAAACAAGATCCAATATCGAATTCAACATATAATCAATCAAACAAGAAGATACGTAAAATACTTACAAACTTCAAGATCGCTGCTACAGAACTCATTGTTTCTCCCAAGACAAGAAAATAAACTAGAATCCCATTGATTACGTGAAATTGGTTCACCAATAACACTTCCACCATGACCTAATGGAACTCCATCAGCTGTCCATTCACCACCACCGCCATATCCTTTCTCAGTTTCTGTTGCCACTGATTTCTTCTCCCCCGTTGTCGGTGGTGGTGGTATTGCCGTTGGCGGTGTTGTTGTTTGTTCGTTCTCTTCAGAAAGAAGAGGACTTGATTCTTCAGGATTCGCCATTATAACAGAAACAAAGGGAAATCCCTAATTCAAAGAGAATTAAAATCAAACCCTATATTAGAAAAGGGAAAAATGAGTCAACTCTATTATATCAACTTCACGTTACCAACAGAATACTCCGTGAATTTCTAGAACCAAAACAAGAGAGTATGGTATGGCACGTGGTGGACACGTCCTGCCCTTGTCCGGTGTCCGGTGTCCGGAATGGTTTAGGTAAGCCGGACCCGGTGTAAGTCAATCTTTGAAGTGGAAGTACAAACCTAGTAGTAGAGATTTTCATAGTGACAAAAGAACAACATCGAGTGTCAACTGGATTGATTGACTAAAATTTAGTGTCCAGTATGAATTGGATTAGCGGGTCTACAACTAAAAATATCAATGATTATGCGGTATGTGCGAATTGGATTGACATTTGTCGCCACTTGGATTAGCATTTTTTACCATAAGACTTGTTCTAGGATTGAAGAAAAGAATAGCAGACTAGGTTTTATAGGTAAATATTTGGAAGTACCAAGTCATTTGTCTTTCCATCTTAAAATGGTAGGTTTTCACCCATCTATTTCCAACGACTGGTGATTATCACTCTGAGAGTGTTAAATATGGGTGGCAAATTATTTGACGCTTTAGATTGACATTTTTGTCGAATAAGTCACGGCTATTAGCGAACTACGTATTCCTACATGAAATCCTCGTCCATTTATAACCCCGGCCTAGAAATGTGCTTTTATTAAACTAAATAAATTTTTTGTGATTTTTTTGAATTTCTTACAGATTGACTAATCAAATTTACCATGTTACAGTCAAACAAAAGATAAGTATTATCATTTTATACTCTATTACAATCAAGATCCACAACAGAACAGATTGTTGATGACGAAATGAACTATATATGATCAAGAAGGTTATTGATCAAATTAGTTGCTATCAAAATCATGTTTAATATATATGTTATAAATTATGAATAAAATTAAAAACCATATATTTATGCCAAAATTTTAAATTTCGAATTAGTGTACATTATAAAACTCATTAAATACATATTTTTTTATTTCCAAATCTCGTATATTTAATTAGATATTTAATCGAACTTGTATTATATGTAACCGATTTGTACGCTTATTTTTACGGAGCCTCATTTTTACTGTTTAGAAAATTGCTAAATAGGCTATGAACAAGTATAACAAGCCTTGAATTTCATGAGTTTGGAGTTGGACGATATTTTTTGGATTTTGGAGCAATCCTTGGATCGGAATTTGAAAGACTAGAAGTCCATAAGACTTGCATTCGGGCTATGTGGTCAATATCGGCCTTACGGCCGCGATAACGGCGATATTCAAGGTATCGCTTCAAGAGCGCGACGAATCTTCAAATATCGCCGTATTGGCCGATACGGCCGAGATTTATCCGATATTCAAGGTATATACTTGTTGTTTAATCTAGATTTTTGGAACTTTGAACTTAGAATTGTAATATACTAGTATGATCTCTTCTTAAAGTATGGTTGTTAAGATTCTTGATAATAAATCAACAAAAATATAGTTAATTCTTGGCATTCACATGTATAAAATTTAGATATAAGATTTGGGACTCCCGATATATTTCACCAATAATCTCTCCGAGATATTGTTATCAAGGTGTTAAGGTCCCGATCGAGACGAGACCGAGATCCGAAATTAACTACATTGCATTCGGAAAAAAAAAATTTAATGTGTCTGAATCGTTTCCGAGTTCCGTGTCCGTACCGAGCCGATTTATTAGGTTTTATTTATTTTCCTGTTTACTCCTATTAATTTGAAACACTTCCGTTAGAAAGAAATCAAAATTCTCTACATCACAGTAATAATAAGAAACCACTGAAGAAGAAAAGAAAAGAAGAATAAAACCCTAGATTAGTTAGATTATTGATTTCTTAACTACACTAATTATTTAATTGAATACTGAATCTCAGCTCAGGTATTCTTCCTCGCTCCTCCCCATTCCTTATCTTAGATTGTTTTTAATGAATTTATCTAGGTTTTTTGTATTGAATCAACAAAACTGGAAAATAGATACAATTGGTTTGCATCTTAAATTTCCTTCCAACTAGCAATGCTGATTTAGTTTAGTGATGAAAATGTGGAATGTTTTAAAAGAATTCTTGAAGCAAAACCCACTTTGTATATATATGATAGTTTGGGACAATGTCTCAATTTGATATACTGGTATTTAGTGTACGGTTTTTATTTGTATGATTAGATTGGGATGTTTATTGTTTGTGAAATAATGGATTTTGTTTTTGGAATTGGTTTGAAGACATTGAATAGCTATAGGCTTGAGAAATTTAAGTTAATTGTCGTCCAATTACCTAGAATGAGAATGGGTATGAGTTATGTTAACTGGATGCAACTGTAGTTTGATAACCATCAGTTCAAGCAATTTTTGATATTCTTTGCAAGTTACGTTTCAGTAACGTTGCAGTGGGTACGCTTGATACAATTTTGATACCAACTATGAGCGGGATGATTTAGGTTTTAGTGTTGTGTGGTGTTGATGCCAAAATCAGCAGCTTAGACTTCTCTTTTCGTTTATGTTTCTCCAACCAAACTTATTGAAATTTAGAGCTTAAAGAGTGAAGTTAGTATCACAATTGTAGAGCTCCGAAATTTTGAAGGATCTTATGTCATAATTGTGGATACAGTATCGAATGACAACTCTCCACTTGCATACAATGTCTCTGCATTTTATTTGTCAACTCATGCTATTGGCTTCCTTTCTGTATCTTGTTTCTTCTGTATTACTCAAATTTGCTGGTTGTTACTGTAACCAGAGGCTTTTGCTGAAATCTAAGGCGGCCTAAGTATGAATTACTTTACCAACAATCATGTGGAAGAACGGCGAGTGGCTGAAGAAAAAGAAGAGGAGGAGGAGGAGGAGGGAAATGAGAATGATATGGAAGCTTGGGAGAGAGCTTATGCAGAGGACAGATCATGGGAGTCTCTGCAAGAAGATGAGTCTGGACTTCTCCGTCCAATCGATAACGATGGTGTACAACATGCCCAGTACCGTCGCCGCCTGAGGAACCTCTCTGCCGCGACTGCAGCTTCTAGGATCCAGAAAGGTCTCATACGCTACCTATACATTGTCATTGATCTCTCTAGGGTATGGTATTTGATTCTTTGGTTATTATTATTCCAAGCAAAACTTAAGTTTGATTTGTTGTATGTTAAAAACTTAAGTTTATTTTCCTATATCCCTAGTATATCAAAAACTGTTTTTGCTTTCTTATGTATTTTGCAGATCATTATTGCCTCTATAAATTTGGCATTCACATTTGAACCTGATGAAGTTAGAATTTGTTAACCATGCGCAGGCAGCTTCAGAGAGGGATTTTAAGCCAAGCCGGATGGCAGTGGTTGCCAAACATGTGGAAGCTTTCATTAGAGAGTTCTTTGATCAGAATCCTCTTAGTCATATTGGTATAGTTACTATTAAGGATGGGGTAGCTCAGTGCTTAACGGATCTTGGTGGAAGTCCTGATTCCCATATAAAGGCTTTGATGAGTCAGTTGGGTTGTTCAGGTGATTCCTCCCTTCAGAATGCCCTAGATCTTGTTGAAGGGTATCTCTGCGGAATTCCCTCATATGGTCACCGTGAAGTCTTATTATTATATTCTGCTCTCACGACATGTGATCCTGGGGATATAATGGAGACCATCAAAAAATGCAAGAGGTCTAAAATAAGGTGCTCAGTTATTGGCCTTTCGGCAGAAGTTTTTGTATGTAAACATCTTTGCCAAGAGACTGGAGGGTCCTACACCGTCGCATTGAATGAGGTAAGGCAACTATATCATATAAGCTTTCCCTTTCCTACTCAATTTCTTCATAATTTGATGAGCTGCATATTTTTTTTTCTTTCTCAGTTTCATTTTAAGGACTTGTTACTGGAGCATGCTCCCCCACCACCAGCAATAGCAGAATTTGCTGTTGGGAATTTAATCAAGATGGGTTTCCCACAAAGAGCAGCAGAGGGTGTTGTCTCTATCTGCTCGTGCCATAAGGAAGCGAAGGTTGGTGGGGGTTACATTTGTCCGAGATGCAAAGCACGTGTCTGTGAACTGCCTACAGAATGCCGGATTTGTGGGCTTACACTTGTTTCTTCGCCTCATTTGGCAAGATCCTATCATCATCTATTCCCGATAACTCCTTTTGAGGAGGTGTCACTTGCAGTTCTCAATAGTTCACGTCACAAGTTACCGAAAACTTGTTTTGGTTGCCAACATAGCCTTGTACCTTCTGGTAAGTGCCATTCTCTTACATTAAGCCGTATTCCAACACTTTCTATTTGTTATTTAAATATGTGCAGCATAAGGATTACATATAAAGACAACAATAAAAGTTCAAATAACAATATTACACTCCCAATTGACGATGCACTTGTTTGTTGTGGATTATATCCATCTTCTTTGTTTGCCCTTTGACTTCTAAGTTGTAACCAACTAGAGAAAGAAAATGGTTGCGATTTTTATCTTCATGAAGGATCAAAAGTTGTTTCACCACAACTCGGAAAAAGAGATTGATCATGGACTACACAATAGTGACTTAAACACGTTTATACTCAAGTATGAAACAAATTTATTTGTCCCTAGTTGCTTTTGCATTTATCTGGAATTTTCCATACCCCGGGTAGGTCTGTGTCTAAGCTGTTCAAACTATGAAATTATAAACATCTTTCAAAAATAGAAGTTTAAATCTAATTTAGATAAGGCTTCTCGCTGCCTAATTCTGTTAGTTAATAAATCTTGTTTCAACATTATGCACTTCAGCTTCTCACGAGTTTACTGGCTTGTGACACAGGTAACAGGCCTGGCCTCCGTGTTGCTTGCCCCAAGTGTAAACAACATTTCTGCTTGGACTGTGACATTTACATACATGAGAGCTTGCACAATTGTCCAGGTTGCGAGAGTCTTCGACATTCCAAAACCATTAACAATATTGAATGATTTTTTTGATTCAAACAATAGTGAACAATAACTCAATTAATGGAGTTTGTAGTTGTAGATATCAATTGGGTTTTTTCTCAAATATAAGGCATCATGAACATGTTGTCTTTACCCCGCTAAATTAATCCTTTTGTATTCTTTCTTCTTCTCTTTTTCTGTTCTCATGTTCTTGAAAGCCCTTGGCAATAAAAAGGGGACACTTTATGTAGAGTACTAAATTTGATTAGCAAATTTAGTGTCAAGGTTCAGATTCCAGAATCAATCTGTTATCTGTAAGTATTTGGACAAAACAAAAACAGGCTCTCCCATGTTTCTATTATAATTTCTTATAAAGATTATACTTGAAAATACAAAATGAAATACAAATAAAGTTTTAATGGCTGTTTTGATGTTGGAACATGTTAAGCAAGGCAGTTCTGCTGCTTGTCAAAAGTGTTGGCAACTTGAGAGCTGAAAAATAAAATGTTTTCACCGCTTTAAGTGGGAAAACCTCTTAAATTCATGTGGTTTCCAATTCCGTAAGTTCTCTAGTAAATAAGAAACAACAATTTGCTTTTCTTGTAAAATTCCTTTCGTTTAATGGGTGCACAGTCAAAATAGTTGCACATATATCTCAGGTTTCTCCTTCCACAGAAGACGCAACTGAAACTGCATCACAGCTGCTGCTCTCAGCAAGACTTTGTTTCCGTTGAGCTTGTAGTGACCGGCACAGGGACTCGAGCTTTTCCTTTTGGTTTTTCAGTTTTTCTAGCTGCTTCTTCATATTTTCTCTCTGTTTGTATGAACAGATGCATAAAAATGAGTTCAAAAACAACTTTCAGCTTCACCAGCCGATTAGGTCAAGTTATTCAACCTAGGTTTCGCTTTAGCCTGTTTCAAGTAGTATGTACGTAAACCACTATGTTTGACTTTTTTCCCTTTTCTATATTAGAATCAAGATAAGTTTGTTCAAATATTCTATAGCAAATACTGAAGGTGATGTTTAAGGCAAAGGAAATAAAGGAAGACTTGATTAGATGCCCCTCCATACGTTTAAAAAAATAATTATAGAAAAGCAACACTGAGTTTACCTCACCAACAAGTTCTATGAGAGTGACATCTGTCTTCTCGCATTTGCTTTTCAAGAAAATGTTTTCCTTCTTGAGTTCTTTTATTGATTTCGCCATCTAGGTTTTAACAAGTGAAGAAAGTGAGATAGTGAGAACTGGGAACTATATTTCAGATAGTTTCCTGAAAATTTGGAATTTTAATGAAGTGTATTTTTTTACCTTCTCAATCTCTTGCTTAAAAGTTTCAAATACCTCATTACTTTTCAGCAAGGCATCCTGCACAAAACATAATGTATTTTGATATAAAAGAAAAAACATGTTCTGATAATGACAGCCGAGTATGTAAAAAGCTGACCCCATGCAAGTTCAGGGGTTAACAAGGGGAGAGGTTGATCAGGAATTGGGAGATAACCAAAAAGAAAAGATCAATCAAGCACACCTGGAATTGTTGAAACTTTTCTCCATCAGCTGATAATTGTAAACGAAGATTCTTTTCTGTAGCCAATAGCTGTGACACTTGCTCAGCATACAACTTCATCTGGGTTTTTTCCTGATTCGACTTCTCTTCATGCTGCTGAATTTTAAGATCGGCAATTTGGAGTTCCAGTGATTTCTGCTTTAGCTACATATTGAAGTTTCAAGAAACAATAGTCACAAAAATTTTATTCTACGAAGCATCTTAGACAAACAACTTTGAATACGACATCTGAAAGTGCAAAACATAGCCAAAATAATGTTGTACCTTATGGGTAAACTGCTGTTCCGAAACTGTATATTGATCACAGAGATGCTTCAGCTTGTTTCTCAGCCTAAAGAAAAAAATGAAAAGGTAATTGATTAACGACTCCAACCATTAATAGGTAATCAATGTTTATTCAACTGCAAATGAAGATACTGAAGAGAACATGATGCAGATCATTTATCAAAAGTATAAACCATGAGGCAGAGAAGAAGATTCAGAAACAAAGTAGTGATAGGAGGAAAAGGCCAAGGGAATTTTCAATCGCTTGCCAAATCAAAATTAAACAAATGACAAAAGTTGCCAATATTGAAAAGTTCTTTCCGCATTTCCATACATCAGAAGTAGACCATAAACAGCAACAAAGTCGAAGCTCGGAAATTTATTTCTTGATACACAGAATAGAACTGAAGTATATCGATGGTTACTAATAGAAATCTTACATCTCATTCTCCTTGAGTTGCAAGAGACATTCATCTTTCTGCCCTTCAAGTTTACTGCTTACATCCTACAACAGCAGATATAGATATTTGTGAAGTAACAGAAGATACAAATGAGATAATAGTAGAAACATAATAAAGTATGATGCGTCAATGAGAATTGGTGCAGTATGTGCATAGAAATGCATTACTAAGATATTCATCGTCTTACTACCTTCGACAATATGTCCCTTTCAAATTTATGTATTCCCTACATCAAATGTTTGGGAAACTGAATGCATAACTACCAAGAAGAAGTTAGCGAACCTATTATGGCCCACAACATTACACATGCGCTGATTGCGGTGCAGACATCATCATAAGCGTAATTTCTAATTGACGTATTTGCATAAGCATTTCTTCTTTATATAAGGGTCATGCACATGGGGAAAGGTAATACATGAGCAAAGAGGGCATAATGAGAAAATGGAAAAATCGAAATGTATATCTGTGAACCACATAGTAACGATCTTCAATACAACTTAAATCCTGAATTATAACGCAGATGAAATTACTCATGAGATCATGTATATAACATAAAATGCAGACCTTAATTGCATCATGGAACTTGGTCGATAGTTCTGATCTCATATTTTGGCCCTCTGTTGACACTCTCTTGCATTCGTCCTGCATACATGAGCAACAGACACTATTATTATCTCCACAACAAACGATTGAGATTTATAATGAAAAGAATCAGAATAGCCTAAAAAAAAGCAATTGAGGGAATATGTTCAGCAAGGAAACTGTACCATCAGCAGTTTATTTTGACGCTGCAACTCCCTACATAATGACTCAAGCTTGTCTCGAACAGAAATAGCTGCAAGATGAAAACAAGAAAAGGAAAGAGCTTTGCATTAAAAATGGGAATTGAAATTGAGAAGTGCTGATGGGATTGAGAGAAAATTAATTCACAAATCTATAAGTATGGGACTCCACTATCAAGATGGACATGCTGGTCTGAATACAAATTTCTAACCAACAATTATTGTGTACCTCACGTTAGCTTTAGTATAAGAATGCATTAATCATAATTGTTTTTAAAGGCACTACAAGATTATTAAGGCTTAAGCATCAAAATAATAAACATGAACTCATGTGCAGGGTACAATATCACTAAATTATAAATCTATGTGACTATTATGTTTTCGTTTTGGACAGTGAAAAGTTAAAGAAAGAACACAAGATATAATAATTCAAAACACACTGTATCAAAAGGTTACGGATGATGGTAGGCAGGAACCAAGAATTAAAACTTTGTTTACGCTCACCAGCATCTCTCTCGGCAATAACTTGTTGATACTGTAAAGTGAACTCTAGAAACTCCCTTTCAGTCTTGAATCCTCGCTTTACACTTTTACGCTTCACATCAGAGGTTTCCTGAGGCATCAAATTGACAAAATAGAACGACATAAGCCAACATAAAGTAAATGTGTTTGCAGCAGTAAGTCTTCCTATATATTGGTAAATAGCTCTAAAACTCTATAACACACCAACCATCCATATGAATGAAACATTTAAACGGGGAAATAGGATATTACTGACTAGCTTTTTGTTCTTCGAAGATTCTGCAGTTTCTGCTGCACTCGACTTTGAACCGTCTGCAGTTGCTGCAAACAGAATACGCAAAAGGTCACAAAGGCAATCATATTGAAAACTCAATGCAATCCCCTGGTTAACAATTAACCAATCAACATAACGACAACACAAAACACTTTCTCTTCCTTTCTGGATTGCACCAATTCATACATACCAGAGCAATCCCCAAGTTAATAACTCCGATTATTACAATATAAGCATTTGCCTTAACATAAGAAAACAAAAGACAACACAACTAAAAGGCTATTATTACCTTTCACGGAATTTTGAGAACTCCCTTCAAAATGCTGGTATTGATTCCCATTGCCCGAGTCAGATGTAAACCCAATCGACCCACATTCCGTATTCCTATTTACTATTGAATCTTCATTATCCTTCTCTGATAATGCCACAGGAAATGTTCTCAGTTTCTCTACCTTAACATCATTTCTGCTCTCTGTAACTACGGAAGTATCCGAAGTATCAAGTACAGCATCACTACATTGATCGAGTTCTAATATCGTATCTTTATAATCAGGAGGTGATTGTGGTGATGGAGGTGATTCTTCGTGTTCAAAATTATGAGTTGTTCTAGATTGTCGTTGCTCTTGTTCATTAGAACTCTCAACAAATCCATCTGGTAATGAATCTACTTCAGGTAATTGATTTGCCTGTGAGTTTTCCATTCCTCTTGATTGATCTGAATCTAGACCTAATGATACCAAATGAATACACGAACTAGCAATTAACTATATGTAAATCAAATCAATCGAGAAAGACAAAATTACTAGAGAAATAGAAGAAATATTAGAGATGAAGAAGATCCTCAAAACCCTAAGCGCGAGGAAATCTTGAAGGCGGGAGGAGATGGATAGAGGGAGTCAGAGAGGAGGAGGTGATCAAATTGTAATAAATGATACCACTAAAAAGTTGCTTTTTGACTTCTGAAAACGGAATAGTCAGAAGTTAGTTTGGATACGCAGTTTCAGAATGACCTTCAGAAGTAAAGCTTGTCTGACTTCTGACTTCTGCTTTAGCTACATATTGTTTTTATTTCTGACTTCTGCTTCTGACTTCGACTTCTGAAGAAGCATAAGTGATTCTGCTTCTGGTATCTGTTTCCCTATAAATCAAGTGTGAGAGATCTTTTACTTTGGCCGAGTTATGACTGACTAACTAAGTTGTGAGATATTTTCTTTTTGGCTACTGAGTCCGTGAATCGTGATCTTAAATTACAGGTTGTAGTTGCAGGAAACCCTATAACACACCCAAATAATTGTCTTAAGTTAATCTCTATGGTCTAAGTCAAGATTCACAGTCCAAGTACACACTACAATAAGTAAAAGGATGAACACAAAAGATTTACGTGGTTCGGTGTTAAAACCTACGTCCACGGGAGGATTTCACTATGATATGATGAAGATTAGAAGCTCTCAGACTTAGTACAGGAATTTTCTTGATGATGCACTCTCAATGCCTTACACAGAATGTTCAACCCCTTTTTACATTGTTCATAGGCCTATTTATAGACAAATAATAATGGTGGATGACAGCACATTTCGCTTCGCTAGTGGTCTTCTCGCAAACGCTTCCTTGCTGAAGGGTTCATCTTCGCTGGCTACTATCTTCGTTGACCAATTCGCTGAGTAATCCTTGCAAACGTTGTCACTATCGCTTTGTACTTCGTCAAATCACGCTTTGCTACCTGTCCCGACAAATAACAACCTGCTGATATGACCGTTCTGCGCTCGCATTAAATGCTCAATTGTCCATTTCAAACTTGACCATGAAGTATAAACTGGTTTACAGGGCTGTATCGGGTTGAGATTTATAAGTCAAGAGGGGAAGGTACCATATATACCACAAACTTTTTCATTTTAACCTAAAAAACAATTCCTTGTATGATCTTTATTCAAGATATAAATTGACAAGGAAGATCCTTGGATAATCTTTATTTAAGATTCTTTAATCACAAGGATGTTTACGTGCAACTTGCTGGTACTTCATTATAGTAAAACAATCAGTATAGTGTGGAAAAGAAATAAAGCAAGATCACCAGAAATTTTGTTAACGAGGAAAACCATAATCGCAGAAAAACCGTAAGACCTCGTCCAGTTTGAACACACACCGAATTAAACCCCTAAAACACTAGCCTACCATCGGACTTCGTACTGGATGTAATTGGGATAGAATAAACTCTCCAAGACGTCATTCTTTAGTTGTGCTCCTACGTCTCTAGCTCCCGTAAGCCTATGCACTTGATTCCCCTATCTAATGTCATTTACATGTCTATGAGTTTGTAATGCCCTAATTTTTTCCTATGGTTTAATTTAACCCATTAGAGTTAGAAATCATAAAAGATTTTACTTGAAATTGCTCAAGAAACCTAAGTTAGAGTGTTTTTAACAGTATGATTCTCCCGAAATTACAAAATAGGGTTTTTACACCTCATTTGATAGTCGTGGAAGAGATCCAACACACATATTGAATTCTCTCATACTTTTAGAATGGATCCTGATAGATAAGATATCAATACACCTGGTGACAAAAATCATTCATAACTACTTATGGAGACTATAGTAAAACAGGAGAGAAATCACATTCAGTGTGCAATATAAATTAGTACTATTATGGATGTTTTGGGATGTTGGTGAATGGATGAAAAAGAGAGAAACAACTAGTTGATTTTTTGGTGGTGGTAAAGATGTGAGGATGAAGAGCTGGTGATGGAGTTGCGGCAGTTAGTGGGGGAGAAGTCGTTGAAGGAGTTGGCCTTGGTGCTTCCGATTTAGATATGGTAGCATTTGAGGTGGGTGAGGTGGTGACCAGGGGCGGACCAGACCATGGCATGGGTAGGCAGTTGCCTACCCTGCTGGGCTGGCTCCCAAGCCTATTTTTATCTATTCGAAGCTTTTTGACCAATTTTAAGTATGTTTTTGCCTTTTTTTCTTATCTATAATTTTTTTGTTTCTCCATATGAAGTTTTCTGGCTCTGTCCCTGGTGGTGACACCGGATCTGGTGGTAAGTATGGAGACAACAAACTGGTGTTAAAGGTTGTTTTCAGGGTTTGGGAAGGTGGAGGGGGGATTGATAGGATGGCTATGTCTAGGTTTTGGGACAGAGATAATACTACTTACTTATTGTCATATGACAATGGACATAGATAATTACAATGGACACTCAATTAGGCCACTATGTTGCAATTTGTAACTTATCAGTTGATTGCTAAGTAGATTCGTTTGTACATCAGCAACAAGCCAACCAGTGACGGAAGTAGGGGGTGGCTGAATAGTGCTGCAGCCCCCCAAAAAAATTTTAAAAGCAAAATTGAGCTATGTTAATCCTAAAAAAAGAAAAGAAAAAGCCTAGGTAGAAATTAAATACAGCCATTAGTAACTAAACGTATTCCATGTAGCCACTTGTCACTTTCTTTTAAAACGTGCTTAATTCAATCTTATTTGTCATAATACACCATATTTTTTTGTTTTAACTTTTAATAATTACTGAAATGTTGTTTGATGTACTATTTAACTAGGACATTATAATAAATATAAATATTTTTAGGTGTAACCTTGTTATTTTATTTTAAAAATAGGCTATAATGTCCAAAAATTGAATTGGCCTGTGGTCGATGAAAAAGTTGGTACTGGCCTACGGTCGATGAAAAAATTGGTACGTTAATTTTAGGCAATTTAAATTTAAAAGCTTGCAATGTTAATTTTAGGCAACTTAAAAAACTGGTATGTTAATTTTAGGAAACTTAAATTACCAAAAACCGGTAATTTTGATGTCTGTTGGGATTGTAGTGTAAATACGGGTAAGTATTACTTTTCCTTAAAATACGTTATTTTTTGCTTCCATTTGCTTCCATTGGAAAAAAAAATCGATCGTATATTAATTTTTTTATTCATGTAATTTTTTTTAGCCCCTTTATATATAAATTCCTGGTTTCGTCGCTGAAGTCAATAATAGGTTAGTAGTATGTTTGGGGTGGTCAACTAAAAATTCAAATGACTAATGAAAATACTTGTGTTCGTGTGTCGTTGGTGTAAAATTTTCAATAAATGGTTTTCGATCTGATTGATATGGTTCACACCAGGAATACACAGGATAATTAAGGATATTTTGCATGTTATTTTGGAGTTCTTGGAACAAACAAGAGGAAGATGGTAATAGCAAAGCCCATAATACATTATAATTACATGCATCCTAAGAAAAGAAAAAGCATGAACAGATTACACTCCAAACTGTAAAACACCATGAACACTCGAAAGAAAACAATCCATTCCATGTACCCGCTTATCACTCGGTCTTTAAGTAGGCTACTACTGGGAAGGTAATGACCCAACTCTTTACTAATAACATCTATACGGCCAATAACATCATCTAGACTATGAACATTTTCGGTTCGTTTCTCATACTGTATCCACCATTTCACTTTGCTACCAGATTCTTCAATATTATCAACATCTTTAGGAGTTACAGTCATTGTGACATCAAAACTCTTATAATGATTCAATAAGTCTCCTCCCAAAATACTGAATGTGATTGACCATTATCCTCTTCCACTGATTTAACAATTTCCTTGACAGATATTACTTTTGAAGACCCTCCTATTGACCTATATGCATATGAAATCAAATTAGTCCATCATCATTAGTAAAACTAATTAAAGCAAAATAAATATTACCTCTGCGACTACGTCCTTGGAAAAGAGTTACTGCCATTTTTTTTTATTTTGATCTAAAAATAGAAAAAGAGTATTACGAATTGTTTCTGATTTGTTACCTGGTATAACACATTGCCATTCCCTAATAGAACCTACGCTGCTTTTACCATCACCTTTAACAATTTTGACACTCTTGTAAAACTGAAGGAAAATTATAGTCAAATGCATCATATTGTGCCTAAACAAATTATAGAACTTGTCTGCAGAACACTTGAGTTCAGTTTCAACTTGAGCCCCAGTAATTTGGCTCATCCCAATCAAAATAGTGCGAGCAACCCTAGTCTAAGAAAAGTTTGTACCATGCTAATTTTAGCCATTCTAGCTGATTAATTTTATAAGAGACTATCTGATACTATGTTTTAAGATAGATGGGAGTGGAGATGGTTTGGAATGAGAATAAGTGAAGTGAGATGAAGGGGTTTATATACTAAGCAATGGAGATATTTCAATCCATTAACTGGAATGATCGATGATAAACGCATTATGCATCAACGCCTTTGGAAAACCCAATCATCTGTATCCTACATGCAACCATTAGTTAATTTCACTATAACCACCTTTATTGCTGGAGTATTAAGATACAATTAAGCTACTTCTTACTTAGGTAGTAATACGAATAAGTTGTGGCACTAAACATACCCAAATGATTTATTTATAGCGGCCGTCATCTCAGTTGTTTCTCTTTAACTTTATATATCACGGGGCTTTTAATAAAATACTCATGTATGAAATCCTCGTTTATAAAATAGCCACGTTTACATTAATAAAATGAACACAATTTGACCTTTTTCATCTGGGATTTTTTGAAAAAAGGTTAACTATCGTTAGAGGTTAGGTGGCACTAAATCAGTGATAGACACATTTTAGTGTCTGAATTGCACCTTAATTTCTAGTGAGTTAGTATTCGATTTTGTATCTATTACGTGTTTTTATGCTTTTGTAGGTACATTAGAAGAATAAAGATTTGTGGAAAAATTGGCTCAAAAAGTGTTCAAGGCACCCGGGAAAATGGATCAAAGCACCCACACTTTGGATTGGGGCACCCCTGGATCGGGTCAACCCAGCGAGTCAACCCAGCGAGCTGGATCGGGCCGAGTCACCGGGTCAACTCATCGGGCTCAACTGTTTCTACTGGCAACACAAAATCAACGTGTAATTTGGTTTCTTTCGCTTCCAGATTGTTCCAAATGTTAGTAGATATCCCACACAAGTTAGAACAATCGAGAAACAACAAAAAGATCCCGTGAAATCAGTTGAAAAATCATGAACATGGCCGGAATTGGGTTTCGATTAGGATTGGGATTTGTGGGCTGTTCTAGAGAGTTCTATTAGGTTTAGAACTCCCTCTAGGGTTTCTACTATCTATAAATACCAAGAGAAGCCAAGAGAATCGGGTACAAAAGCTTAGAGAAGATTTTAGAGAATTCCGGCCACTATTCCGTCACCGCCGACGAGCTGCTGCTGCACCGGCCGGCTGTTCTTCATCCATCACTGCCGGAGAAGAAGACTCAGTAACATTTATACGTGTTGCTGATTTGAATTTTCCTGTTGTCTATTGCTTCAAACCATTTGTTGCTTAAACTCTTCTGTAACAGCTGAACCCTCTCCTGTAACGCATATAAGCGTATCAAATCAGCTGTTACAGCGTTATTCAACCTTGTAATCAATATTTTGAGCAATGAAATCAACTTTTGAGCAAGTTTTCTTCACCATGAGCTAAGTCTATTTACTGGGATGATGGATAAGGTAATTTTCTCAATTTTATGTGATTTAATTATTTTCTAATAATTATTTATAATTCTTTTATCATTAAAATTGCATAGTTTTGAATAGTAAAAACGGTTTTCTTTCAACAGTTGTGCTTTTGCTTGATGGATTATGCTTAGTTAATTAATTTTGATAGTCCATGCTTGTGATTTACCTCTGTTTGTTAGCGTAACAAAACCAATTTTGGCAATTATTTGTGCTTCAATTAATTTAAAAAGAATTATCCGATTAATCACATAGGTTGTTAGAATTACCTGATTCCTGATTCCTGGTGTTTTTAAAATTATTCAAAAATCATATTTAGGTTATTTAGTCTTTTTATTATTCCTGGAGTTTTCTAGAATTAAGTTTAATATTTTCTAAAATCATTACCTTCACAAGTTCGAGAATCGAACCTCTTTTTACCATTATATAAAATTACATCAATTTTTGGCGCCGCTGCCGGGGACTTGTTTTTAGGTTTAGGGTTTTAGATTTATTTTTAGGTTTTTATTTTTTTTACTTTGTTCTATTTTACGTTTGTTTTGGTATTTTTCCTTTTTACTACAGGTTCGATTTTGGATCGAAAAGAGATTACGCCCAAGTTTTGGAGTTAAAGCTAAAGACTTGGAATTAAAAAAGGGAAAAGCTTAAAGAACGAAAAAGAAGATCGAAGATTTTATTTTTTTTTAAAATTAGATTTTTAGTTTATTTTAATTAGTTTTAATTAGTTTTAATTAGTTTAGAAAATTGTATTAGGGTTTTTATTAATTCTGTAATTTTTATTTTATTTTTGGACACTTTTGGACATTTTATTTTTAACCCTACGGAAGGGTAATTTTGAATATCAAACTGTGTGCAGGGACGGACGACAATTACGATATTGTCTCGGCCCCTCGGGTTCGCACACTATTAAAAAGGATATTAGTGGCCCGAGTCGACTTCAACGGTTCGTCGCCCGTCTAGAACGGGAGGTAAATTTCGACCAACCCACGAATCTCCTGTCAGTGGGTTTTCTGGACGCCTTTGTATGCATATATGCTGAGGA
>JAJJMC010011550.1:3364055-3386057 GCA_023531435.1 Papaver californicum
ACCTCAGCTAAAAACCTAGAACGATCTTGTCTACCCCAGTGTTGGGGTATTCGACCAGTAACAAGATAGTTCACTATGTGTGCATACCAAGGTGGCACTAAATCAGCTATTGGAAAAGACATTAAAGCCCTTGATCGTGTGAATATGGCCTAGTTAGAACAGTGAGTCATTGTGTGCTCAACTCGTGATTCACAGCATGTGCAGAGCACGTGCTACCGTTAGTGGTCTTCTTTCATCATCTTCAACCTAATTTAAACCTCCAACCCCATCTCTTGTAAACATCCATCTTTTCTCTCCAACTGGCTTCGCTCAATGATACCAGTACAAGTACAGCTTTAAGAAATGTGGTTCGTAAATGATTGAAACCCATTTCCTAACCTTTTCTACAATCTCTTTAAATCTATCCACACCAGTAAATGATCTTGGGTGTTTGATTAGATACTTAGAAATCTTAGTTTGAGGGACACCTTCATTTCTCAAAAGCTCCAGGTTGACCATCACTCTTTTAACATGGCATGCACTGAGAATCCAATAATCTCGTTTAATCATTTTAATGACGCTTTGGTCAGACTTAACAATGCTCCTAAGGATATCAAAGGAAGGGATTATTACTTTATTAAAGCTCTGCTTGAGAATCATTGGGTCAATTGTAATGAAGTTTGCAAGTTCAAGTCCATAAAGCCCTTTGGATTTGAAAAAATCAAATTTGGGCTTGAGGGTTTTATGAGGTTTGAGAGGACGGCTGGGTATCTAGGGATTATTTAGAAATGTGGAGTTCAGTAAATCCGTATACTTTGAGTAAAATCAAAACTGAATCAGGCTTAGATGTGGTTTTAAAATTGAGATAGGTAACTAAAAATGAAGAATCATAATCAAAAGAAGAAATAACATTACCATCACTAATCGAAGTAGAGAAGGAATAGAAGATGGAAGTAACCCTAGAATTTGAAATCACAACATTTTGATTTTGTAATGTAAAGAGAAAATACTTAGCTGACAATGATGAACAAGAAGATTCTCTGTGGATGAGCTTCTTTTTGAGAGGTACCCCCAATTTATAAAACAAAGATCGAAACATATTTCGCCCTTTCACCACAAAAAAGGAGGAAGAAGAAGAAGAAGAAGAAGAAAAAGTCTGGTGAAATTAATCTTCAACCGTCGATTAATCCAACGCGTGGACGGTTGAAGATGAACATGTGTTACAATCTGGTCAAATTAATCTTGAGCCGTCGATTAATCCAACACGTGGACGGTTGAAGATCAAAACATCCTTTCTTCCGTAAAGGGTATCTTTGTAATTGTGCCCATCAAAATATCATCTCGTCATATGAGATATTGACTAAGTAAACGATATTTTACCAATTTGGTGGGCCCTGACGAAATTTCTAACGTCATGGTCATTATATTAAAGTTCAATAAAACGTGGTCATTTTATTATATCGGTTGTTAATAGTCTGCCATTTTATTAAAAATCCCATCATTAATGAATGACATAGTGATTGATCCACGTTCGCCATTATCGATTTAATTTGTTTTGTGATCGAGCACTTTGTGCTTATTCACCTTCCAGATGTAGATACGAGTAAGAGAAAGGAATATGCATTAGTTCTTCATCTAACTTTTGTAGATAATTCTGGGATACGGTTTTCCAGTGTTGTCTCTTATCTGGAACTTTCTTTCATGAGTTTACAAATCAAGGTCCTAGTACTAGTAATGGGCCTCTTAACTTTAAGAGAAGTGAGTACTACTCCAGTGTACATGGAAAATATTTGGGATATTATGAAGATTTCTCCATTGCCCAGGCATCAATTTTGATTCTCCAGGAACAACTGCATCATAATCTTCAATTCCAACCCCACATTAGAAACATAGATAATAGTAGTCCATTCTACACACCCTTTTCTTTGCCATTGACAACATCTCTCTAGGTGCAGCCTTCTAATGTTGTGTCTATTTGCCCAAATGATATCTTCAAGCAGGCTTTTAGCTTCCGCTTGTTCCTTATCTATTGTTGTGGTTGAGATACTTAACTACTTGTTGCTCCATTGAATTGACATGTAGAATTACACATGATTAGTTTTAGATTCACACTCAAGGTAATAATCCTATATTCCTATGAATGGATGCATCAAAGTTAATATTAATAAAGCCGATATCACTGTAGTATAGTGGTAAAGTCATAAATAACCTGTTCGAAACATGTGAGCATCAAATTCTTTATCAATCATAAAGAAAATAAAAGTTAATATTAATAAAAGGAGGAATAAAAGCTAGATAATCCAGCACATCCCTTAGGCATTTCACACAACCACCCTAGACGTGTACCATGAAGAAGGCCACATATGATATGAAATAACCTTATCAAAATGATAAATTAACAAATGATCCTCTTCATCTTTTTTTTTCCTTGAGATTATCTTCTTCCCCGTGAGGTCTTCAAATCATGTTATGAAAATAGTTGTTTATGTGGAACCATACAGCCAAAAGACCAATTCTGAATCCAGTCAGAAAACCAATCCTGATACAAATTTCAACTCATATTCTTTAGGATTTGTTAACAATATATTCTGTTTAGGATTTGAGTAGATTTCTAGTTATGTTTAGGATTTCCTGTTATGTTTAGGATTTGTTTAGATTTCCTACCTTATATAAAAACTACTCTCATTATATAAGAGAGCCTTCTGTACAGTTAAAGTATTAAGAAAAATTAAGAAGCAAATAATTCTTGTTTCAACTTGGTACCAGAGGGGGTTTTATCCTATGGGAGGAGCTTTGCTCCTCTCCAACGATCACCAGTAGTTCACGTTCATACCATTCCACCAGTATTTTCACTTTGCATTCACAGCATCATCTCCTTGCATACCATCTTTGCATCACCACCAGTTCAGTTCCACTCCATACAAAACACACTACAACCACAAAAGTTCACGACCACGACAGCACAACAGCACCATACTACCATCAACACCAGCTTCTACATATCAATTTGAATCTCTTAACCAACAGAGAACGCCAACATCATTTTTGAGTCTCTTAACCAACGGAGAACACCAACATCATTTTTGAGTCTCTTAACCAACAGAGAACACCAACATCATTTTTGAGTCTCTTAACCAACAGAGAACACCAACAACATCTTGAGTCTCTTAACCAACAGAGAACACCAACACAAATTTGAGTCTCTTAACCAACAGAGAACACCAACAAAAAATTTGAGTCTCTTAACCAACAAAGAACACCAACAAAAATTTTGAGTCTCTTAACCAACAGAGAACACCTACAACATCTTGAGTTTCTTAACCAACAGAGAACCACAAAAAAAATACCAGCATCTAGTATTTCTACTTCTAATACTTCAACAGGTAGACCACTCATAATCATCAACCCAGAACCATACAGCCAGAAGACCAATTCTGAATCCAGTCAGAAAACCAATCCATGAGCCTGTATGAGCAAGATAAGCGAAGCATGAGAAGCAAGTTGAATGTTCACCAGCTACCCTTCAACTTGAGGGGAAATGTTGAACCATACAGCCACAAGACCAATTCTGAATCCAATCAGAAAACCGATCCTGATACAAATGTCAACTCATAGTCTTTAGGATTTGTTAACAATATATTCCGTTTAGGATTTGAGTAGATTTCCTGTTATGTTTAGGATTTGTTTAGATTTCCTACCTTATATAAAAACTACTCTCGTTATATAAGAGAGCCTTCTATACGGTTAAAGTATTAAGAAAAATAAAAAGTATCAGAATTATCGTTTCAACTGTGTACACACTCACGACTCACTCGCTACTATTGATTCCAATCCCAAATTTCCAATAATCAATTAGAGATCTTCTCTTCCAAACCATCTGGAGATTCAATACTCAACCAAAATATAAAACATTACTCTTAATAGTGAAAACGAGAAGAAAACCAAACTTTTTGCGTAGTGTATCTGATTCTACATATCATTCATCACCAAACAAATACTAAAATACAGTTTCAAGTCAGAGTTTTTGGTTTGGTAGAGAGACTAGTCATTTGCTACATTTAATACTCTCTCTCTCTTTCCTCCATTGTTGAGATTCTCTCTGTGTATATCCCATTAACAAACAAAAGATCATGTAAAGAGAAAACAAAGTGAACCCAAAAAGATTATATTGTAAGTTATAATAAAGTATGATGAGATGGACATTTCTTCATTTAGATTCTGAATTTCTCTTCTTCTCATCATCAACTTTTATTAATCTTGTTGTTGGTTCAGATTTACACCTTGTTAATGTCAGTGGTACTCCTCCTTTTTCTTCATCAACTACTACAACTACTTCATCTTTGATTACTGTACTGCTACTTCTTCTACTTTTACTACTTGAAGTTTCACAAAATTCAATCTTTTCCTCATTTTCCAATGTGGGTTTCTCAATTTCTTCAGTATTTTCAGCGGTAATGTAATTTTCATCTGTAGTAGCAGTGTCACTAAATCTACTTAACATTGAGGAATTTTTACATGGATCTGACCTGCATCTCATTAGAAACAATGCATTCTTTGGTGGTGAATGTGATGCTGCTGCTGTTGAATTCACAAAACCCTTGCTTTCTTCTTCTTCATCTTCAACTTGTTCCTGTTTTTCCCTTGGTTCTTCATTTAAATCATTTTTCCTCCTAATAGTAGAATCTTCAAGCACAGTTTCATCAACTTTCTCTGAATACTCATTTTGTGATGAACAACACAAGAACCAACTTCTAATAACAGATTTAGAAGAAGAAGAACAACAACAATTACAGAAAAACAAAGATTTTTTCTTACACCTCCAACTCCAACACAACAACCATTTGTTTGTTTTGCTGCTTCCATTTTTAGATCTTCTTTTAACTCTAACTTGACCCATACAAGTAACTTTTGGAGAAGTAGGTTCCTGATGAGTAGTTTCAACATTATTAGCATTATTCTTTTTTCTGATAAACAGTGGACTTGAACGAGTAGAAGATGAAGATGATGTTCTTCTAGTACTTTTACTACCTCCATTACTTCTTAAAAATCTCATTAATGGTGGTGGGAATTTCTCTGTTCTACCTGGACTTGTAATGGGTTTGGTTGCTGTTGATAATCTCATTTTGGATTGTCAGAATCAAAATGCAGTATGAAAATCTGTGATTCTGATGGCATATTTCAAGTTTGTCTGTTGTTATTATTTTATACTATTAGTTTTGAGGATCTTAGTTGGGATCTAATTGTAATTTATGGTTAATTAAGATTGAAGTGGTCCCACCATACTCTGTGGAACTTAATTGGTGCATTTGACCAGATTTAAGTCAACTTCTTTGGTTGAATTCAATGTGAAATGGAAAATCTTAACAAAAGCGGGGGTGACTACAGAGCTTCTTTTACTTATGCAACTAATGCATCTCAGGCTGAGTCTAAGGTTTTAATCGTAGCTCTTCGGTGGCTTCATCACCTTAATTACCAGCATGTTGTCTTTGTAATGCATACTAAATCTTTGTTTGCTTCCATCTCCAGCCCTCCGCAGTTACCACCATGGGAAAATAGGACTCTTATACAGCAGTGTGTTCATGTTTTATCTGTATTGTTGTTGTGAAAAATCCAATTACTTATATCTAACCTTTCATTCTTAAGCAAAAGGTATATGTGGTTCGGTATCATTATCTACGTCCACGGAGGTAAATAATCGATATTATTGGAAGAAAATTGAACTTACAAAGGGATAAACTCAATCTCACCGAGAATACTCCAAATTACTGTCTCAAGCTTGTTACAGGCTTTTCTCTCAAAAAATCTTACATGCCTTCTTTCTTGACTTAGCTTAGTATTTATAGATAAAGGCATCATATAACCAAATTTCAGTGTCGGATACTTGTATCTGAGTTGTTGTAGTTTGCTCGGGAGTATGTCCCAAATCTTCTCTGGTTCTCTCGATATGATGGTCTTCATCTTCAACTTGCTCTGGACACGACCCGTGATGATGGTGGCTTCTCGTTCTTTCTTTGGTCACGACCCGAAGAGTATACATCGGTTCTTGTCAGGTGCATTAAATGCTTTTGATCACATCACGTGTGCTCTGTAAACTCATTTAATGCTTTGTCTCCTCTTTCAAACTTGGTCGTTGATTTCTTCTTTTACTTTCCACGCGTCCTAACTGTAGATTGATGTGGTAGATATTTCTTTTAACGCGTAATACCAAGAAGACTTTTCCAGTGCTTCGCTCTCATCTTAGTATCATAATCTCCTTATTTAGGATGTCTACATGTGTCCTCAGATATTTATCCACTACATTTTTCCCCTTTCTTTCCATCTGAACCAGGGGTACGATTGGAAGAAACGTTTCATCTTTCCTCTAACCGCCTCCACGTCCCTTGGTAACCGCCACGTACTCCCCCTTCTCTCCTCTTTTCATATTTTACCTTCTAGTGCCGGTTCGCTTTTTCCCTCTACCTCTTTTCTTTAAATAAGGGAATAAACTAAATTCTCATATTTACTTCTTCTTCAACATTCTCTGTAGCCTCAGCTTCTCCTCTTCTCCACCATTAAAGCTCTCCTGACATTCCTTTTTGTCCCTTTTCCTTCAATATTTGTTAAATCACCGCCGTTATTGTTAAAGTTAGTCTTTTGTTCATCATCTCGGTTGCACTCATTATCAAATATCATCACCAAAATCAAGATCATAATCAAGATCATCAATCACCAAAAAGATCAAATGGTAGATAAATCATCCTCTAATCCTCCTCGCACATCTTTAGGAAGAAAGTATGTATCTTTCTCTAATGCAAGTTTTCATGTTTTTGATTTTTTGTTTCCAGCCGTTGATCTTTCTCATGAGACTCGTAATAGAAGTAACTGTGCTTTTCCTGATCATCGCATATGCTTTGACGACCATGATTTTCCTGATTGTGAAACTCTCTTTTCTGATTGTAGAAATCCTGAGAAGAAATCCAACTCTAGAACCGCTGAGATAACAGATGAACAGTTTTGTGATTATTGTAAGAACAAATTTGCTCTCTAAACCTATGATATAACGTTGTTGGAGGTCACCGTGGTCACTTAGGTCGCGTAAAATATCTTGAGTTTCCCCACTCGGACCAAGCCACCATTGTTACCTTGGTCCATCTAGATGCAGGGCTTAGATGGCCCAAGGTAAACATCACCTGACAACGCCCTGTGGATAAACACTATGAGGCTGAGAAGCGCTATTAATATTCAAAATAAGATTACCAACATAATCAGGGGCAACGACCTCTTCGACAATGCCATTAAAGAACTCATCATGGATGTTGGGCGCATCATCTAGAGAAATAACATCATAATTTCGCTCTCATCACGACTAGAAGCAGTAGCATCAGTATCTTCATGATTGTTAGACATCTACAACAGGCCGAGTAACATTCACATCAACAACTAAACAATCATACGCAAGGTTTGGTTTTGTTTTATGTATAAATAGCATGATATGCAAATACATGCTAAAATCAAGAAAAGTTGCTATAAACCCTAGCATACCTGGTTGAAGCTTAACAACGTTACAACAAAGCCAATGAAGGATTTCTACAATCAGAAACAATAATTGTGGAATTAGGGTTTATTTGCAAGATGCATTCAAGAGAAGACAATTATGAAATCAATGGCATACTTAGCTAATTCAATTGAACAAGCAATGGTAATTGAAGAAGCAAGTTAATACTCACCCTAAAAAAAAGGAAGAAATAGTGGAAGAAATATATAAGCAAGTTACTCACAAAAACGCAAAAATAAAAACATACTTCACGTGAGCACAAACTCACGTAAAAAAAAAAAGAGTTACCTGGTCGGTGCAGGAAACCGGCAGGAGGTCGCCGACGGTAGATGGACGGTGGTGTTACCGGCGGGAGAGTTGTTGCTGCTCTGTGGAGAGGAGAGAGAAGGTCGACGGTAGTGATGGGAAGAATAAAAAAAGTAATAATAAGGGTTTACTCCCTTTTATAGTGACTGGTTTCCAAATCTAGGTCAAACAAGGATTTCCTATTGAAACCATGATCCCGTGCCGCACACGGGTCAATTTTGGTCTCTCCATCATACAAATCAGCCATGCTTCGCTAATTTACGCTCCTCAGACGATGCTCTATCATCCTACATGCACTACTACATCAACTATTACTCCTTCAATTATTCAACAACATTGGAGCGTCATCAAATTAGAATATCTGGTAATGTACGACAAACTAAAACTTATTGATTTATTTTGCTTATAATAGTAAAATAATATATATATATATATATATATATGCAAATCACCATTTATTGCTTACCATGAAACACATTACCGTTCCGCGCTAAGCATGGGACTTAATGTTGGTGGTGAGTTTTTGACAAGGGAGAAGATTGTAATACTCCCCTTGTAAAGCTGCTTCTTTACCTAGCTACAGAAAGCATGAAATAAACATACATTAATTTCTGACAAACATCAGAATTATGAGTACTACTCATATCCTACATTCTGCAAGAAAATTGAGAAAAAATATTCATATCCTGGCTAAATTAGCCCTGCAGCTCTTTGGCATATATATGCACCAGAGAAATTTCAGAGCTTTATTCAACTAAAACCTCGTTATTTCATGTGCATCCATGCAAACTACTTGTATGAAATAGAATATACTGGTTATACAAAATTGCGAACATCCAGAATAGAGTCGAAGCCAATGAAAACGCTAATTAGATGCATACCATCTAAATTGCAGAGTCGCATCAAGCATAATTTCAAGTTGTAAACTCCCGCAGTTGAATCTCTTGAAGATGTTCTGTATGCACTGCACAAAAGTTAAGCATAAATGCTAAAAATTAAATCTCACAAGACTGAGAAACCCTAAATAGGCCATAGTCATGGTCACAACATTAGCAAATGTCAGTGTCAATGGCACATAGGCAGTAGCCCTGGCATCAACAAGTACATGCCTTAGTAAGCCCTAGCCATGCTCCAGGCACGAATGTGTCAAACAAAAGCCAAAAAGCTAAAGAAAATAGCCAAAATGCCAAAAAAAGTAAAAAAAAAAAAAAAACATCAAAAAAGCAACGCTAGCGCCAAGGCTAGGGATATTACCGGCATCAACACTGGGGCCAAGAGCGCTAGCGCCGGGGCTACCAATTGCTCCATATCGTTCCTTTTCCGCGCCAATGCTCCCTGTTTGTGCACTAATGCGCCCTTGCCGCGCTAATGCTCCCTTATCGTGCGACAGTGCTCCCTGGACGCACCAGTGTTCACCCGTACATGCTAGCATTGTTCTTCGTCGCAAGCGCCGTTACCCAAGTCCTTATCATGATAAGTTGACATAAAGTTCATTAATTGCATTATTTTACAACAAGACTCATGGCTATGAAGTCATGACTCCACCAACTCCTACGAGACATAAATCATATTACATGGGGGGATTAAACATGGGGTTTTGGTCTGGTGGTTACAGCAACATGGGCGTAGCAACACCCCATGACAAGGAATTTCAAGAGTAAGTGGCAACGATTGAAGCGGTTGAAGAGGTGATGGAGTAATGATATGGAAGTTTCCAGAAACTTCCCAGGACAAAGTGGACGGTTGCTCCCACAACCTCCATATTTCCATCTCCCCACTACCTCCACTACTTTACATGGGATAATGTATGTTATCAAATCACTACAAATAGGCTCATCATCCCATTTCAAACGAAAAAACAAAGAACAGATAGAAAATTATTCTCACAAGCTTTGTTATTCTTCACCTCTACACACTATTTAACACAAACAAATTCCTTCAACTTTCTTTGCTTTCCTCACCTAAGATCAACCCATGTCCTCCTTTCTAACTGAAACAAAATGTAAACATGCATTCTTCTTGTTTGGATTCGTTTTGTACGATTTTGATCTTTGAACCTAAAAAGGTACTTCAACAATACATTGTTTTGCCTAGAAGAAATTTTTAGGTACAAAAACTATGTTCATGCAACAAGACAGAATGACGATTTTACAATTCTGACCCTTGTCAAAAACTCATTATCAAAAATTATCACCAAAATCAAGATCACAATCAAGATCATCAATCACCAATAAGATCAGATGGTAGATAAATCATCTTCTAGTCCTCCTCTCTCATCTTCAGGAAGAAAGTATGTATCTTTCTCTGATGCAAGTCCAGTCGTTGATTTTTCTCATGAGACTCGAAATAGAATTAACTGTGCTTTTCTTGATCATCACATATGCTTTGACGACCATGATTTTCCTGATTGTGAAACTCTCTTTTCTGATTGTAGAAATCTTGAGAAGAAATCCAACCCTAGAACCGCTGAGGTAACAGATGAACAGTTTTGTGATTGTGTTAAGAACAAATTTGCTCTCCAAGCTTATGATATAATGTTGTTGGAAGGTCATCGTGGTCACTTGGATCGCGTAAAATATCTTTAGTTTCCCCACTCGGACCAAGCCACCATTGTTACCTTGGGCCATCTAGATGCAGGGCTTAGGATACATTTCTATAGTCCTTCCAGGTCATTCACATATGACGTGCTTTCTCGAATCGAGCCAGCTCATGTCTTGGGTTAGTATAATGGGAATTGGTACCGGTTCATGTCTGAATGGGAGAGGCGAACCAAGGGTAAGCATATTTCTCCTTATTCCACCTACGATCATGTTGATGCTTAAGTACACAATCCACAGATTCTTGTATAACTACAAATAATGTACTCCCTCCGCGGGCCTACTAGCTGGTTTGTCCTTTGGTCCGGCTCGTTATATCCCTCCTCTCAACAAAACTGAGAAGTTGCTACTCGACGAGGACCCCGAGATGGTCCATGCGACCAAAAGGCACCTGAGGTGATCATGTTTGGGATAGGACCCCGATGATTATCCGCATGAACTTGCTTTTCTGGAACCGTTTTCCTCCTGAGATCTTTGTTGGTCACGCATCTTATGCACCTTGGGTGGTGAACACAAAAAAGGTATGCCTTTGGTATCTACTTTCTTCTTGTTTTCTGGTTTTCGTTTGTTGATTTTTCTGATTATTTTGTAGTCTTCCAAGTCGAGTCGGAAGAGGAGTAGGGCTACTCGAGGTGGGGAGGAAGCTGTTAAGGTAGCAAATACCACCTTTTAATCTATTGAGTACATGTATTTGCCCCTATTTGGTCCCTTAATAAATTCTGACCCACGTCTTATTTTATAGATGGAAAGGTATGTTGTGGTTGAGGATGATGATGATTTACCTGAAGGTGGTCTTATTCCAAGGAGTTCAAGAGACGTTGGTGGTAGTGGTGCAGATAAAGTTGTTCTTGGTGGTATAAATATTGATGGTGTTGCTAGTGAAAGAGATGAAGGTGTTACTGATGGAAAAGTTGATGGTGCTGATAAGGGGAAGGGTGTTGTTACTCCTGGTCCTGGTGTTGGTAATGTTGTTAAACTGGTAATGTTAATGTTGTTGGTGGTGATAAAGGAAAAGGTGTTGATTCTGGCTTTGTGGGTGATGGAAACATTGGTGAAAAGAGGAAGAATCTGGAGGGTGCTAGCTCTGGCGCTCACTTCGTGAAACAGAATGTTTTTCAACCTACTTCGTTGCTCTTAGATTCGTAGATGATAAGCGGCATCCTCGAACCTTCTGATTCTTAGCCGAAGCCAGATGAGTCTCTACTTCAGCTAAATGTGGAAGTAGTGCTTCCCGAGGGGATGACTATGACTTCTTGGTAAATGACGTGGATGATGGTGAGGAAGAAACTAAAGGTGGTGAGGCGAACAAAAGTGTTTTTACTGGGAACCCTTCTACATATGAGGGTGAAAATGCTGGCTCATGCTTAGAGAAGCCTGTGGTGAACACATTGGCTCTCGGGCCTTCTGGTTCATCCACTTTGACCTTCTCGGGAGATGCCTGCAACTCGATCGGCGCCCTCACTTCTTCATCTTTCGGATCCCTCTCCGAGTCTGCCATGCTGGTTGTTGTCCCTGCTATGTCTTCTGATGCCTTTTCTGTGCTACTAACTCTGGTAAGTTATGCATTTCCTTTCCTTTTATCGATTTGGCAATTATTGTGTAGTCTCCCTTTTTATTGACTTTGTTTGTTGTTGCAAAGCTGAAATGTTCAAATCTGGAGTCATGCCTCCTATGAGAGCGTGTACATCAAGAATCAACTACTTGAGGGTGAGGTTCAGGCTTTGTATAAGCGGGTGTCTGAGCAGCAAGGTAATCTCTTCTTCATTTATTTTTTCTAGTTTCCCCAGTAATATTGTGACTTTTAGAATCCTGAGTCGTGGATGTTGTTGGTAGCCATCATCGAACAACTCTAACAAGACGCTAGAGATGAATACATCATACTCATAGGGTAAATCAAAGTCTCAAAAGTAGTGTCCTCAACTTAAACCATCGGATTAGCAATAAAGATGATAAGATAGATATGAAAGAATCTAAGCTTGAATTGATTCGTGAGTCATCCTGTAATCAACTTCTGACAATTAACCAGCTCGGGGACAGATGCACTAATCTTGAGGCCTTGAATCGTGATCTCTACGTTGATCGAGAGACCCTAATCTGATGGAAGGAAAATCCCGAAATTGTTCTGAGAGAGAATGAGTTAGATGTTACTCATTATGCTGAGACGAGCCATCGATTAGACTCTGTTCGGGCAGAACACGATAGTATCCAAATTGCTTATGATAGCCAGAAGGGTGTCTTTGAGAATTATATGAAGATATGTCAAACTTCCAAAAAGAATGACTTGGCCTTGAAATATAGCAAGCTTGACTCAACGGTTATTGAATTGGAGAAAACCCTTAAACTTACCATTCATACCTAAGAAGGTGTTTTTAATTCTTAGGTGCACAGTTGTATCTCTTGCCTTATTTTTCTAAGCTATTTTTTTTCTTTGTGATTTCAACATCTCAAGGGGAAGTGAAGGCTCGGAAGAAGGAGGTGGATTCCTTGAAGGATTCCGAGAAGAAGCTCAAGCGCTCTGAAGCATCTCTGGGTTCTGATGTGGCGAATCTAAAGGAGATGCTTTCTTGGGCCGATACAGAAAAGGAGAAGGCTCTGAATGATGCAAATAAAGCCTTTGAGGCGCAAGTTGCTGGTATGGTGCATGAGAAGGTGCAAACCACCTTAAATGATCTGAGAACCAAGGCCCAGGACAAACGTGTTGCTTCTGCCTCCAAGCCTCCTACCTCTTGATGTTGATCTACTGTTGTTGGTTCTTTCTTGATTTCTTGTAAACAACTTCTCTAATTGGGTGATGTGTCACCTTTTAAAACATTTTTACATTGGGGTGCTGCGTCACATTTTTGGCCCCATTGGTTGAGGTTTCGTTGCTACACTTTTTCTCCTCCCTCCCCTAGTTGCTTAATTTTACTTCACTTAACTTTTATCTCTTTGTCATGCATGCTTCGTACCCGTTATGATTCAGCCAAATTCACATAATAACTTAGTTACTCCAAATATTCAATATCCATAATAGGGAAGATCATCGGGCCCAATGCCATGTCCCGATTTGGATATCTTATCAACACATTAATAGTTATCACACAAAAGGTACATGTGGTTCATTATCATTACCTACGTCCACTGGGGTAAGTGATTTATATTATTTGAAAAATATTGAACTTACAAAGGTATAAACTCAATCTCACCGAGAACACTCCAAATTACTCTCTCAAGCTTGTTATAGGTTTTTCTCCCAAAAAAATCTCACCTGCCTTCTCTCTTGACTTAGCTTAGTATTTAGAAAAAGGCATCATACAACCAAATTTCAGTGTTGGGAACTTGTATGTGAGTTGTTGTAGTTTGCTCGGGAGTATGTCCCGAATCTTCTCTGGTTCTCTCGATATGTTGGTCTTCATCTTCAACTTGCTCTGGACACGACGGGTTAATTAAATTTACATAAGTTTTAAACTTTCATTTTGATTCAAAATAAGTTTTATCTTTTCTCCTACCTTCAGAAAAACGAACCCCACTATAGTTATCTTTTTCTGAAAGGTAATTATCTCAGTGTCATTTTCATATATAATCTTTGAAAAAGACTTTCCTCTCTAAGAAAGAAAGGACTTAATATCTTTGGGATCTGATGCTACACCGCTGCTCAATACCTTAGTGGATCAACTCTATTACATAAGTTGATTCTTCACTTATATCTCATATCATGACATAAGTAAGCAGTTTTTTCTTATTGTATCGGCCCAAAATATCACTAGTTGATCTTTACGACGAACTCCTTATTATAAGCGAATGAGAGACTGGGGTCATACCTCAAAGTGAAAGAAGAAGGACCTTGACAAATTGCGGGTTACCCACGTATCATGAAGTTAACGGTAAAGGCTAGATGAGATGTCGTTATACCAACCCTCCATCAAACTCTGATTATGGGCTGGTCTTGCTCGGTTCATGCGATAGTCTCCGATGAAAGGCCTCTTTCTCCGAAGCACGAGATGAACGTGATCTTCCTGTCTTTTTTGCCCATTAAGTCGACTAGTGTCAGGTGCATTAAATGCTTCTGATCACATCACGCGTGCTTTGTAAGCTCATTTAATGCTTTGTCTCCTCTTTCAAACTTGGTCGTTGATTTCTTCTTTTACTTTCCACGCGTCCTAACTGTAAATTGATGTGGTAGATATTTCTTTTACCGCGTAAGACCAAAAAGACTTTTCTAGTGCTTCGCTCTCATCTTAGTATCATAATCCCCTTATCTATGATGTCTACATGTGTCCTCGGATATTTATCCACTACATGTACATAATGAGTGGTTTTGTGTGTTTGTTCCTCGTGTATGTAACCAACCAGCTGATGCTTTAGCTAAACGTGCTAGAATAAAATGTTTGCAGTGTGAATGGTGGTCCAACCCACTAGTATAGATATTTTCTAAACTGACGATATATGTATAATTAGTTTGATTTAATAAAATTTGTTGTTTGTCAAAAAAAAAAAAAAAAACTGAGGTCACCGTGTAAAATGACCGAGGCAACACGTGCATCAAGACACTTGCTTAAGAAGATATAGAGGACCAAGTCTTTAGTAAGTTTGTTTAGCTAGATAACCTTTACCTAGTCAAGGTAAGATAGTTTGTTTGTTATCTTTACCTTCTAGGTATACTAATAGGATCATCTATTAAGAGGATTATAATGTAAGTAAAAATATCTCAGTAAATGTTAAAAATCATTGATAATATTTTATCTTACGAGATTTTATCTGTGGATATAGATCATTTATGTCAAACCATATTATCGGTTATGTTTTCTGTTTCTCTCTGATTTCATACCCATCGTATATTATAAGTAATTTAAGTTTACTGTCTCGAATTTAATTAGCATATTTAAAAAAAAATTATCTTCTGAGCAAAAGAGATACTATCTTCTGATAGTTTGATATAGAAGATTTTTGTGCTCGTTTTTTTATCAAAACCGACTGTAATCCTTTATGGATTTTGATATCCTTTATGACGGTTCTCATTAGCAATGTTGAAAAAAAAATCAGAAGGAAAATAAGACAATGCTAACGTCTATGGCATGTCTTTCGATAATTTTTTTGTTATATTCACTAGAAATGTATACACATAAAATCAAATCTATCTGCGAAGGTCGATAAATGTAGCACTTGGTAATCTGGAAACAAATAATCATAAACCATAAGCTTTTAGTTTCATAACAATAACGACTCTTCGAGCTACTGAAGAATGTCAGATTTCCATGTCAACTCTTTTTCCCTCACTGTTGTTAGTGTAATTAGCAGTTGGTTGTTAGAAGGTGAAAAAATGGGGAGGAAAAAATAAAGAAGAATTTACTTCCTATGATTGCTACTTAAATTACACTGTGAGACATGAAGACGCATAATTTTACAAAAGGAGGAGGCATTTGCCTCAAAAGTGATGGTGCCTAAGAGATTTTTCGCCCACTTTCCGGTTGTTTCTTTGACTACTTCCCTCCAGATATTTCCACCCCACCATCACTGAATTTCCATTGCTCATCAAATTACTGTTGAAAGCATCCGCCCCAATGCCAGAGTTCTCCATGCAACAACAGAACCAATGACATATTTTAGACCCTCCTCTAGCTTTAGAATCTTTTCTTGCAGATAACCTAGAGCCGCATCAAATCTGCTAAAATCAACAGTTGATACATTCTCAGTCCGTTCTATTCAGAACTCTTCAAATTCCTCATAAAAATACCACCACCCAGGCCCAAAGTGTGTCATCCGCACTTACTACTGATTCATCACCCTCATCAACTATTATTTCTAGTAAGAACAAATCATCACAACAATGAGCTTCACAACAATTTAAAATAAGAAGCTGCATTGATGGAATTTGTGACATTGATTAAGGCATCATCATTGGCTAAAATAGTCAGCCCCTCAGCTTGCCGACATTTTCTAAAGTACGCAATCAAGAAATTCCCTCAAGAGGGCACCTGCCAATCTTATAAATTTTGCTCTCAGCAAGTTTGCAGGAGATTTTTGATCATGGATGATAAACAGCGAAGGACAGCAGCGGCAGCAATGGCAGGAGATTCGTAACCCTCACACCCTGACCAAGCAAAGCTCCCTGGACTTCCACTTCCAATTTCCTTTATCGCCCATCTCAAGTCTCAACTTACAAAGCGCATCACCAAACTCCAGGTTTGCCCATAACTCAAGCCAGTCACGCCAACCACAATAGATGGACACATTGTGGAGATACTCCGAAGCTCACATTCTGTCCTTAATAAATCCAACACTGTGGAATCTGCTACCAAAGGTTGAACTCATTTATCACAAGAAATCATTAAATCCATATGATGCAGCAATACTCTTTTAGCCTGTAATGAAGCCCAACTCATATTGGATCACTGGTTTTCACCTACTTGCAGACAATTATTTCTCTATTCAGAAGTGGAATCCATTGAAAGATACCGTGGCCTAGCGGACCTTGGTTGGGTAGGATGTGGAAACAGACTATCAGATAATTGCCTCTTCGTACTAGTCTTGTCAGTTCTGTCGTTGTTCATGCTTAGTTTCAAAGATGCTGCATGAAATAAAGAAAGAAAAAAGATTGTAAAACAAAGCAATGATCAATATTTAAGTTCAGATAATCAAAGCATAAACAGACCAGTTAACATTCATAAATAAACCAGTTTTGTACCACATGATGCAGCAGGTGACAATGTCGGATGCAACAGTCAATTAATCTATCCACAAGCTACAATATCACATGGTGGTAGGCGATCATGGTCAAATGAAGTGCTAAGTCTATTATTAGTGTATTTCTCGTCAAATGGAAGTGAGTAATCTGAGACACCTCAGATGGAAGTGAGTGATGTGATACACGTCAAATAAAAGTGAGTAACTTGAAACTCGTAAAAGTGATTTATTTGAAACAGGTCAGATGAAGGTGGTATGCCTAGCAAATGATACACCTCGAAAGATAAAGGACAAACCTGTGTTAGCTAAATTTTCAATTCCACCCTCCTTAGATGCAACCTGATGACTTGAACTCAAACCATTTGTAGTTCTTGAATCATTACGATCGATGCTGCCGCCACTTCTACTGCCACCGCTATCGCCTCCTCCACCCCCAAGCCGAAGAGAAATCCAGTCATCAAGTGCGCCATTTGGTGTTTCAGGTTGGTCTCTATAATCTGTCCGTACAGACGTCTCTGCTGGATGGGAGGGAAGGAAAATTTGCAAAGAGGGGTCATCCCTACCGAATGCCAAATGATTATCAACCAGGCCACCATTTAACTGATAATTTGAATCTAGGACTTGTGTATCAGATCCCATGGCTATGTCTGAAGCCAGAGCAAAGCCGTTCATTGGATTGGGAACTGAAGTGTGCTGCACATCGACAAAAGAATCTGAAACATTTGTTTCTGTTCCAAAAAGTTGGAATCCAGGACCTGCTTGAGTACCAGACGGCAACTGCCAGAGGGGAATCTCAAAATCATCACAATTACTGTTGAAAAGACCTAGACAACCGCCACTCGTACCTAGTTCAGCATCATTTGGATATGAATCGGGCATTGCAAGAGGTGGGGCAGAATAAGGTATCCCAGCGGTGTTTGCCGAATGAGATTCATACCCAGTTCCAGTCACATTCTCATTTTCATCTTCTGAATCACTGAGAACAATGACACCACCTAATGGTTCAAAGGGCATTCTGTTCCCAACTATACATGTCGGGTCGAAGTTGAGAGAAATAGTATCGAGGTCGTTGCCATTGTTAGTGGAGAAATCAAATTGCCCACCTCCATCCTGATTAACACTTGGATCTTCACCATCCCTACAACTTCCAGTAGCACTGCTAGTCCTAGGTATTAGCTTTGGGTTTTCCAGTTTCACTAGTAACCGATTTTCAGAAGATACAGTCTTCCCTTCTGGTCTATTGAGTTCCCATTTCCCATTCTGGTTCTTCTTGATTCCAATTCTCAACCCATTATGTCCTTCAGAATCTACTTCTTGCTTGATCTTGGAGTTTTCCAGCTCAGATTTTCCTGCTTCATCCACAAGAGCATGGAGGAGAGAACCACTAGGAGAGTGCCATTGAGCAAGATCCTTGCGTTCATGTTCATTCTTTGCACGCCAAGAACCATCAGGATTTACATCAATCTCAGTAACATCTTCTCCACAATCGCGCATCTGATTATAATAGAAGAATCACTAAGAGATGAAAAAAAGATTATTAAAAGAACAAGGACAGACCTGAAGTTCAATGACAATACCAGAGTTGCGATACGGTTGAAATATGGATCAATAATGACATGCTCCAAGGAGTAGTTCTTAAGGCAAATGGGGCACTGCCACTGAAGCCAACACAAATCAGTTGCTGATATCCATTTACTTGGAAAGAAAAACCATAAATAAAAAATGTATGCAACAAATCAATTGAATGCAAGCAGTTACTTCAGCAATAAATTAAACTAGTTACCTTCCTAGACCGCTGGTTAAGTTCCACAAAAACATGAAGATCAAAACAACCCATGTGAGCACAAGGTTTAAACCTTCCAGCAACCTTCATTCTAGAACCACTCATCTGCAATTCAAACATGCATCAGCATGAAGTCAAGAGGAAGTATGAAATGCTCTGTTGGTTAACTTATAGCAGAAGTTGAAACTAAGGCACATTAACTTATACAAAATTATAGTACTGTTATTATAGGACTTTGACTAGATACTTGGTATGCTAGCTTATGATGACTAAACAGCAAATTAATAGCCAACTAAACCTGTTGGTTAAAAAGTGTTGCGATGCAAAACACCAATAAAGTCGTTCATCTCTTTGCACACAGTTCATCTTAATCAGCAAACAAATCCCAGACAGTAATTGAGTATTAGATATGACCACAGGATTGTGCCAAGTACATATTGGGTTTGGTAATTTTCAATATATCCCCTGTAAAGTCAAGAATCAGAGACCAACCATGTTTTAATTAAAGCAAGAACCAAAAGCAGCACACTAAAAAGCTGCAGACATCTCTCTTAATAGACTTTATGTTGCTCATCAACCAAACCACTAATCCTTTACCCTGTCTTCGCAACAATATCGGCGCCTTCTATCCTACTTCCACAAAAAATTTATACAGCACAAAAATTGTGAACTTAATCGTTGTCAAGGCACGAGGGCCATAATACTATGTTTGATACCCACATTGTACCAAGGTTTCCATTCTTTATAATGTACCACTTGTACAATCTTGTGGTATCAAACAGGGGCTCATCATGAAATGGATTAAAATCCCACAACAGCACATGCAAATTTGAAATTGAAGACAAGCAAGCATATTTGTACTTTTAACATGTGCAAGGCAGGTTATCATGGGAAAGTTCTGAATAATACTAATGAGCAATTAACTATCAACTAAACTGGTTTAATCACTTACAGGTCTACACGGACAAAAATAAAGGACGCTTGGAACATGACCCAAAACAACTTCTGATCCAAAAGAGATGCAACAGCTTAATTCTTCCAAAACTAACTGTTATTCGAATAACATATGCATCACTTACGGGACAACGAAGATTGACAGTAACTGAATCCGCAACAACTTCCAAATCACTATCACTATCAGCATTTTCTGCAGCATTTCCACCCCCAATGCAACGGCAAACACGAGCAAGTGCATCATCAAAAGGCTCACCTTCTGATTCCTTAGGAATCATTCTGAGAACCTAAAGGACAAATAAAAAAGGTAGATAAATAGTAAGAGCAAAAAGTTTCAAGAGAAATTGCACGGTTTTCAATCCAAAAGAATCTTCCATTAGGTTAATGACGTTCATAATAAAGAAACAAGAAACTTACTTGTTGGACTGTACGCCTTCTTGCAATTCTAACACCCAAACAAAAAACACGTGCATCACACCCTGATAGAAATATCTTATTCATCCCCTCCCTGGTGCAAGTTGTTATCTGACAAGAAAAGAAGCTCTGTCAGAAGCATCTACTGATAAAAATACATGGCGCAGGTCATAAATACAACTGTTAAATTAGGCATCACATGTTTCAGAATGTAGTGATAAATTATATAGCTAAGTGTACTGGTGTGAAGGATGAAAGAAAAGAAATAGACGGAGACTCACAGCTGGGCCATCATCACGGCCATTAGCTCCTAACAGCTGAGGACCAGGCCTATTGATAGTCCTAATTGTCATACCTGCAGCCACGTGAATGAGGACATTTGTCACATAAATATAACATTACTCTGCAGTATATAAAGTAGAAGCAACTTTCAAGGCATTTTGACTGTCATGTAGGAGTCTAAGCAAAACAGGGGCCTTCTTGAAACCACTCTATGCAGATTGTTCAAAGTCCAACAGTTTAAGTGAACTAAAGACACTACTTCAGATATAAGAAATTCATTAGTCAAGAAAAAAATGTTTCTTTGTTTTACTTCAACTAACAACAATCAACAACCTCGAGGCTTCTAGACCAAAAAAAACACCCTTAAAAGTTAAAACCTTTTGAAAAAAAACTCAGCAGTGCCACAACTGAACAGTAGATGTCTAAATTCTCTGAAAATTCATAACTAACAAGAGACTGCATACCATTGACCTGGAGATCTGAATATTGTGGCCATTGCATCCTAAATGTAACCTTGTCATTGAGAAGCATACACCAAGCCTGAGAAAAGTGTGTCATCATACACGGCTGATTAAAATCCAGTCAAACTCCTCCATATATACACATATATTATGCAATCGGCAACCAACCTGAACATCGTACTCTCCTTTCTGTACTAATTCTCTATCTACCCTTGTTAGTTGAAATGTTTTCTCCACAGTCTGAACTGGGTTTGTTCTACAAAACAGTAGCTAAAGTTATTACGTAATAGAAGCAACGAACACATACATTAAATCATAAATAAATGATATGAATAGCATTAACAAAAAAAACTACAGGTTATACTGTTATACACCTGTTCACGACATAAATAATGATAAACATAGCAAATAAAAGTAAAAAAACTATGGGCCAAATAGATGTGCTGACTACAATAAACTCGAGGTACTTTAATCTTCCCAACAAGGTCAATCAGTATAAGATACAGCAAAAGAATCCGACCAGATGATATATGCTACGTTATGAAAGAAAGATACTCGATTATTAGAAAACAGCAGTCTGTGAGATTAAAACATGTTTCACACACGTCAACAATCTACAAATACAAGCTATGCAAATAACCTACCCCAAATGAATCTGTACCTTACTCTGAACACATCTATACACATTTACAATTATTCAGACTTCTCGCTATAAATTTACCAAATAAAGAAAAATGTACACACTTACCCATCTGCTGGAAGACTAGTGACAGTCAATTTCACAGGAGGTAATGGCTGTGCCACAGTCACCCAAAAGCTGTATTGACACACACAGATGGAGAGAAAAAATGTATAAGAGTCAAATTCAAGATTGAAGGGATTCCACAAACAGCATTACTGAGCAATTGAAACTGCAGATGATACTACTGAACACTAAAAATGCAAGTGAGAGCAACTGTTAGTTGTTAGCGCACAAAAACCCATTTTAATTCTAGCATGGTGGAGACCTGAACTTTACAAAAAAAAAAA
>JAJJMC010011550.1:3389057-3433142 GCA_023531435.1 Papaver californicum
TTTTTTTTTCAATGTTTGATACGCTGTAGTCAAATATAGGTCTCTTCTTATGATGACCCAATATGATTAGTAAAAAATATATATGACAAAGCACTAGAAAATATATGGGACAACTACAAAATAAATAGATGATTAGAAACCATATAAAGAATACTTAGTTCACAAATAGAAATTCATATGGCACACAAATTATTGAAACAAAATTTAGGCCAAAAAAAATAATCACGGAAACAACTAATTTTGAGGATGATAGAGAGGTATCCTGAGTAAGGAATCCAGTAATTCACTGAAAAATTATTCAAAAGATTCGTGTGCATTGTTAGTGATTAGCTATCAGGACATTTGATGTACATATATTATATAATCTAAAATAACCAAATAGACCCGTGTGAAGCCAACTATTTGTTTTTGTTATGAAATTGACGATAACTTAGTGAATCCGTAAAGATATAAAAGTTTTTTAAACCTACCAAAATGCGCAAAAGGCTGCTGAATTAAAATGTGTCGTCCCAATATTTTTGGTGGTTTAAAAATGTGTCGATGCACCATAACAATGTAAGCTATCTGTTGAATATGGTTTGAGTGCTTAAGTTTGAAGAACAATTAAAACTCACCAACAAAAGTCATTTTTAACCACTTTTGGTCCGGCTTATTTTGTTTGGATGTTAATGAGGCATCACAAAATAAAGATCAATTTATCATCTAAAAAATTGAAATTTTGAATACATATGGATTATGAAGGATTGCAGGACACTTGCCTTGCGGCGTCATTTACTTAGATATCATTATTCTGCACAATAGAAAAAAGTAAATGATGTCAACGTATTGTAATAAGACTCTTTTTAGAAACTGAAGTCCAGCGTATTAATTATGTTGACCAACACTAAAGATTTTCATAATACATTATATTTTCGGATTAAAAAAAATACTAAAGACGTTCTTATGATTATTGACATAAACATAAATTTGGCACATACTATAATTCACAAACTGCAGCGAGGTAAAAATGAATCAGTTAGACAGATCCATGAACACCTCAAAGAAAAGTGAAAATAAAGAGTTACAGTTGTAGCACCGCCAAATAGGTTTTAAAAAATTGATCCTAAACGCTCTTGGCCAATTTTGCCCACAATCTCGTAAACTGGTAGAATTAATTAGAATCAGATATCAAATCCGACCTTAAATTAACTTTGACTTTATATTAATTGATGTTACAATACTGATCATATATACTACCAGCTTAAATTATCTTGTTTGATATATCAACAATTCAGCATCTTCTTGTTGGTTGTAAGGTGTAACATTGATTTCAAAATGCACGAATAAGCAAAGTCGGTAATAATTGACTCTTTCCAGCAAATATGGTTGTTCGAAACTAAATGAAAATAGTCAAAGTACAGAAAATGAACCAGCAGTAAGAATGTAGCCATGTTATCGAAGCCTTTCTCTAGGATACAAATAAAAATTATGATAATCAAATACAAAGCTGCAAACTTCAACGGTGCAACCTCTTACATCCATCATTTACTCTTACCCTATTATACAATCAAAATGCATTCATTTGAGTCGACTGACACAAATATCTAATTATGACTGACGCACACAAAGAAAACCATACGCATGTCATTCAAAAATTCAAATACAACTTGTTCATGTACAAAATTGAGTAATGCAACGAAGGACTCATATAACACAACAAACGTCTACCATGTGCATAAGCAACCAACAATCTATAAGGAAATCATCTTTCCTGATCATATGGGTTGGGCTCTCCGCATCTAGATCATTATCGTATGAAGTTTTCGACAGATGAGACGACCAGAAATTACTACAATTCATGTTCACTACCTAAAGAATCATAGCTCAAAATATAAGAACTATGCAAACTATCACATATTCTCTAAGAAAGTAGGCAGTGAGTTATATATCCCAAAGATCACAAAAAATACCATGCCTCCTGAATTTGAAAACATGCATTGAGACTTGATTATTGCATCTGTTCACTCCACATAGCAAGCATTCGTATCAGTTCCAATTATCACTACTGCTACAGTGTCTTCGTCATGAAAATGTCCAAGGGATAATGTTCCCATAGTATCATTCACCTGCTTAGAAAGAGAAACATATTGTGTTCAGTATAAGTATAATAGTAGCATGGATTTAAAATATAAATAGATGAACATATACATGCGTCATTGAAAATGTATAGAAGGAAATGATAAGTACATACTTAGGTACTTAACCATGAGAAGGAGCATCTGAAAAAACATCCTTTATTTAGGCACTACCACAGGACCAACTAAAGAACTACAAGTTGCTACCCTATTTTAATTTTCCGCAATTATCTTTTTCAAGGTTGCACTATAAATATCCAGCCAATAAAGTCTATGAGAGCTACATTAATTAATCATAATGATCAATTCAAATTTCCAAAAAGTTTTTGCGTACGAATTTGCCACAACCGTAGTGGGAGATGTATTGTCTAAGTGTCCAAACATAATACTTTGTAACCACAGTCAGAAAATAAACCGTGCAAATATTTTTGGTGGCACGATTAAGTCCTGTTAAAAAAACCATGTTGTAGGGTAAATTCAGAGCGTAAGTCCTGCATGAGTCAATTATTATTGGTTAAGTTGGCAAAAGAATTTCAACAAAACGGGAAAAAAAAGGTCTTAAATCAAAGAAGGCCAACATGGCCGCATCCTTCAGTAAAAGTTAAAGGAAAAAGAGATTCTTATTTTCTTTTCTGTTGCTTGATTTTGAACTTTTCATATTTAAATTGTTGATTTCTATTTGCATTACATTTTTTCTCGCCAAACAGGAATGTCTAGGAAATTAGTTTGATTCATTAAAACTGATTTCACTCTGCAATCCAGATAGAAATCAAACGACATCAACAACCTAAATATCTAAACAAAAATCTTAAACCTTGAAAAGGGATATTGGATAAAAGGAAAACAAAGAGGAAACATAAAAAGATAAGCAGAAAAGAAGGCTAGGGTTTCTCCAAATTTTATAAGAAAAAATTCACTATATACATGGCTACCGAAGAACCTATGTTGTTTGAAAGTCGAAAATTGACATTTGGCACATGGAAGTACACTTTTAGGCCTAATTAAGTAATTACACAACTGATGATGTACATCACAGAGCTACTAATTAACATATATTACAAATAACCATACAAATATTGAAGAAAGTTGAACAAAATACTTGTTGATATCAAATCATCACGAGTCAACTTGTTGTACATATTCTAGCTAAGGTAAGCATGTCGTCAAATTACTTCATTTTTTTTACCTGCGAAAACTTACAGTAGCATAGGAATAAGTACCCAAAACATAAGTTCAGATTAATGCATATAGATTTTCCCGAGCCAGCGAACACTTATAGTAGCGTGGACCCAAAACATAAGTGTAAATGCATATAGAGTTCTCCATAGTATCTGCAATATTGGAAAAGTAGCCCTTGCACAAAGACCAAACTTAAATGTCATCTATGGGATTCAAACCCACAACTACATGGCTGAAGGCCACGTGCTCTACCAGTTGAGCTAAGATAGCAAGAAGTTACTGTCAAACAATGAATCACATCATTATTACCTTTCAAAAAAATTGACTGATATAACCATTAACTTATGCATATAGAGTAGGACTTGAACATTTTAAAATCTAATTTAGATTTCACATGTCTAGTTAATTTAATAGGAGTTCTAATATCATCAGGTTTTAATCTTGTGCATGCTGGTACAAATATGGGTTAGCTACAAAACTACTTCTAAGTATGCATTATATTAGAAGTAAAGGATAATTATTTTGTTAAATTCCAGGTACTTTTTATATACAAAGATTGCCCCCAATGACGCTTTGAAGTCGATCATCTGTGATTCTTACAGGATTAATCAGACTAACCTTCTTAATATTCCTTTGGCTTTTGAAGTTATGTCGAGCAAGATATCGTTATTATCGTGCAAGTTCAAACGTGATTCAATTATAATGTCAAGCCATAACAATAACTCATCAACACCAAATATTTACTTACATGTGCCGATAAAGGAACAAACATCAATAATGGATTGGATTTCTACTTTCAGAAAGGTGGATATACACATCCCGCCACCTGCATTTACAAAATATACAAACAATCAAAGACTGATTCAGTTTTTGGATATACACATCCCACCACCTAATATACACGTCCCACCATCTGGATTTATCTAAGGAAACTTGTCATACCGTTTACAACAAACTAAGATACCTGGTAACAAAGAAAATTTTAGTAAACTCGTCTAAAGATGTGTCCTCCATAAATCATCAAAAGACAATATGATAACTCCTAACAATTTATGCAAACTGAAGAGACGATAAGTGATACAAAAATACAATTCATCTGCATGCAAACCATGTTTAGAGGTTCAAACAAAGATTTCATCGATTACCAGTGAAAGGTATTGTGAAGAATAACTGGGAAAGGTACATGGCATGGGGAATGCATGCTTTAAGTTCAGAAGTTACAACAAAGCAAAGATGCATATGCTAGAAAGCACCCGATATGTACGTGATATTAAGTATACAAAGTAGTTATCTTAAAGTGCACATTGCTAAGTTCAATGTTTCCTCCGTCCAATTTTAGAGGTTTTGCATCATGTGCGTCATCAATTTCTGTCATTTACTGTAGTCATGAATACAAAACCACATTGTAAATCCTTCAAGAGACTTAGGTAACCTCAAAATTAATACACTAAAACACAATAAACCACATCAAATAAGTAAAAGCTTTTTCCTTTTTGGGAAGTATTATGAATGCCTACAAAGTGCACTATACACAACATCATTAATCAAATTCACTATTTTTGTAAATTAGGTAACATCCATACGTAATGTTGGTTTCTAAAAGTGAAGTCAAACATTCAACTTTTAATTTGTTCCATATAAAACCATCGTACAGCTGAACAAATTATATAAATGTATGAAAGCTCTAACCTTATCAAATAGAAAAATATGGTTAAGAAAGAAATTACATGATACATATTGGATTTTTTGGGTGAATATTTTAAAAATAAGTGACTACAGCTAGCCTATCAAATAAGTAAAAAATATATCTCGGAAGAAAGCTTACACAATGGTAGTAATTGCAACCTATTGCAGGAGGATAGTTCCAAAAGAATTTATTACTGGCTAACAAGATTATTTGATGTTAACCCAAAATCTTTCATATTATAATTTAGTGTTCAACTGCAATAAAATAGTTTTTATGGCCAAAAGAAATGAGTTCTCCTAACGACACAATAGCCAAAAGAGAAACAATTGTATATATGTCCTAAAGAAAAAGAAATAGCTAAAATAATTAATAAGTGAAATGCCAAAGCAAGGTCTAGCAAAACGTACCACCAAAGATGCTATCATATGCCTGGAAAAACCAACTCCAAGCCTCTCTTCCATTCGATTTGCAATACCCTTTTATATAAAAAGCAAGCTGATACAGAAGAAAAGAGATAACAATTATAAATCATTTATGATTAATAAAACCAAAAAGCTAGATCAATTTTAAAGCTACCGATATCCCACTTATTGCTGATCCATGAGACTGAATGCCAAAAGAGACATAAAAAAGGATATAACTTTTGCATATTTTAAAGACAAGTCCCATCACAATTAACAATAGACTCACCGGCAGGTTGTCAACCAGGAGCAAAAATTGTATTAGTTCACCATCTTTACAAACATTTACAAAACACCATTAAAATCCTTAACAAATTTACCTGATTTAGTACTTTCTAACAGTAAGCTACTAACAGTTCTTAGCAGGATATGACAGTCCTACAAATATTTTTTTTAAGTATAATGTCATATAACCCTTCAAATGTACCAAATCCCATAACACAATTATAGGGTAAGCTTATCGGGCGTTGGTATCAAGAGTAAAAGCCGAATTCCACTTTTTCATACTAAGTGTTTCCAACCTGTAATGGAATCACCATGTTAAGCTTAATCTTCAGATTCTAAAAACAGTAAACCCGATTGAAAGTTGTACGCATTATTTACAAAAATGACTCACCCTAGGTTTAAATCGGGTCGTTTGGAATATCATCTACGAATTCAGGTCTAATTTCATAAAAACATGATTCATACACTCTTTGAAACATATCATCTTGCTTCTCGTTTAAATCAGCACATGGAAAATCAGCGACAAATATCATATTCATAGATAACATTCCTCAAAACAAATCATTTTGTTTCTCGTTTAAACAGATTCTATTTTATTTTCATGCTAAACACTAAACATTTAACTACATGTAGTTCTTATGCATGATATTGCAACTACATGTACTTGCATTGCTAATACTGGCGTGCCAAACAGAGAATTCCAAATCCCAAGAGCCAAAACTCTCTTATTTTAAACAAAAAGAAAACACAAATCAAAATTTAAAGAAAATCAAAAGGCCCAAAAAGCATAAAGGAAATATGGTTTTTACTTTAAGAACCTGAAGCAATGATGTTTCATTCTCTATCAAATAGCTCATTTATCAAGGTTCACACATTTACCTCATTTTGGAATATGACTAAGCTCACAAAATATGGTATAATATACCTTATAAGAACCGGTTAACTCCTTAAGCTCCTAAAACTCTGTATTTTTTGCAAGTTATTATTAAGATGTAAAAACAAAGTTTAGACCATAACTCAAATCATCCAACACTGCATTAAAACATAAATGAGGAATTTTTATTTTATAAACATAATGTGTTGACCTTGGGAACCTTTACAACTCTCAAAGGCAGTGGAGAGTAAGATGATAGAATATACAATAGGTTGTAGTAAGATGATAGAATATACAATAGGCCCAATGTATATATTTTTGTTAAATTGATTGGCCCTTCAATTTTCCTACAGTTTGATCTCTAGCTTCATCTGATTGCTCCACAACCAAACATATGTCATCAAGGTAAATCTTTTTTGTAATACCCGAGTGCAATTAAAAAGAAATCCTTCAAACTATATTTGCACCTGTTTTGAGTTAAAATTATGACACTTTTACCGTGCAATATAGGTAAATATAAGCGGATTTAAATCTGCTTAAAGTTAGATAAACCAAAAAATACCAATTCAGATAAATGTTGGAGATGGAGGAGTAGGTAGTATTAAGATTGGCCAATACTCATGACCATCTCATGAACACCTCGGGTGATAATCCGAACCATATCCTAGAGAGGCGGTAAGAGAAAATATCTGACCAGGCCTTTGTTTAAAATTTCTGAAAGGCGTAATAATTGAAATTTATCGCACAATTACGGCATAAAATCACATTATAGTTCCTCCTAAGTCAATTCATAAACATCCTAATTGCATTAGGTATTCCAGGTACATATGAGCCACTCCCATAACCTTTCATAATAGAGTCTCTTGTATACCAATATATCACGGTTCAATAGGTAAATTATTGTAGATTTCTGAAGTATAAAACAACAGAACTGAAAGAAGTTCTAAACAAATATAACGAAGAGATTCATAATATAGTCTTAAAAACATGGCAAGCCCCAAATTTCAGGCGGCAGGTCGAACAAAGAGTTATATCACCTCATCGGCTGAAGTACAAAGGTTGGATTGCATTGTATGTGATGGTACAACATGACGACAACCACTTTCATTCCGACAGCCTTAGCACCTCTTGGGACAGTTATGGTACAGGTGAAAATGCTCTTACAGTAGTAATGACAATAGTAAGACGACATAACTAAGCAGCTGTGCGTCTCACGATATAATTCTGTTATGGGAAAAAAATAATGCCTCATTAATTTAATCTAACGTATAAGGTCATTACAACATAATTTACTAAGAATCACCATCAATATCAATTGTCCCATTCAAAATTTGGAAGTCCACAACTTCTTACTAAATAACAATGAATCAGGTTGTTCATTATGCAACTTAGAATAAGTGTGATCTCATGACCAAATTACTAAGAGCATGAATCTAAATTTACAATAAGTGACTCGATTATGTATGTGGAATTTTTTTATCACTTCATGTCTAATTTAATGTCTAAGAAGCATTTCATTTGAAAGACTAATCTGCCATATGGTTTTAATTAACATGGTTTTTCCATTAGAAAATAGACTATAAAAAAAATGACGGTCATCTCATGATTGGCATGGAACCTACGATCAGAATGATATAGTGTAACTAAAATGATGAAAAGTATCACAATCAAGGCATAAAAAAAAACAGCAGATGTGATCCTAAGTTCAGTGTTTAAATTGTTAACTATGGTTGTACATTAGCGGCTTACCATTATATCAATCCTAAGTTACCAAAACTACAGTTGTAACAATATTCTTAATTGTTCACCCTAAAGAATAAACTTAGCGACATGGATATTACCTCAGATGGATCAATTCGAGTTTTCTCTATGCCAGGGACCAGACCTAAGATTGGAATTCCTTCTTACCGGGCACTTGCGCTTATACAGCGGGAGTTGTGGTTATCGAACCTTTTTTACCAGATCCTGGATTTAAGTTGCTGTTCCTTCCTCTTTCCTCCAATCGCGATCTCAATTGTAAACAACCTCAGAGTATATTTTTATAAATAAAAAATTAGAGTTACTGCGAGTCTGCGACGTACAAAATACAAAAAAAATGGATTAGTTAATACCCTAAAATTGAAATGTACATGTGTGATTCTAAGTTGCTACAAGTAGGATGATTTTAAAATATGCTCGTAATGTAAAAACATTTTAAGGCACTCACTTTTGATATCTAGAACCAGCAGTATCGGCTAAATGTCCAAAAGACTCACTTCTGATACATATCTTTGAATAGATCACTCTTTAAAGAAGAAATTATTAATTTAATAACGTGTACATTAAAATATTTCTTACCTCCCTATCCATCCCTATCCATAATGATTAAGTAAAAGATGAACATTCTCCACAAATTAATGTCCTTAGCATTCCACAATCTCACAACTCTTACCTTTATGACCACTAAGCACATCCTTTCTGGAATCTGAAGTTACACATATGGAAATTAAGAGAATATTGTTGATTTATCAAAACGCAGGAACATGTTGACTAAATAATACTTCTATATTTGTAATTCAAAACATGCCATAACATGTAATTTTAACTCCATCAAACCCATGGATAGCTTATTAACATGATTCAATTCTCGTACCCAAGCCAGACACCAACATATACTCTAATACCTCATCGCATAACCTGATATTAGATTTTATATATATTTTATATATGCTTCTAGAACTCCAGATAGCTCAAAGGGTGTAAATTTTGCTAGAGGAATACAATCAAAATTATAAAAGAATGATACATCCACAAAACCCTTGCAATCGCTTACGAAATGTACCCTCCTAACGCCCCAACTCTCGCTGCACTATTGTATCCAAGCCTAGAACTGCAATGAGCATGTCGTCGTTGGTCGTACTCTATATGCATCTAAATGAGCACTCCATTATCAGGTCGACCATACACATCATCTAATATCTTATCTTATATATGAAATGACATCCAATTATAAACAAAGATAAAACCTAATCAATTAAAAAAAACCAAAAATTTATGATTCTCATCCCAGAATTACTCAGATCCCTAATTAGACCATACAAACAGATATCAAGCCAATACACCAAAACGACACTATATTCGAATGTTAACTTAAGTATATACAGACTCTTCTATACTTACCAACATTATATTTGAAGACAACTACCACTATCAAAATAGCGCACCGAGCAGGAGAACCAAAGCCACCATAGAATGATCTAAAGTAGTATAGGAGAGAAACCACTGAAAGTGTTCCTCCACCTACAAAAAATTTATAAGAGAAAAATTATGTAAGATCAAACAATCGTGGAAGACCTTTTTCTTTTCGTTCTATTTAATCTTAGAAAATTTGAGATAAAACCTATGAAGCTTAGTATTACCTAATTGCGCAAAACTTTTTTCTCCATCATGGCTTTTTCTTCCTAAAAAAGATAATAGTAGATATCGATGAGCAAAATTCTAGGTTAGGATTATGTATCAAATATCAAGGTTTCAAGATAACTTTGTTTATTCACAGTCCATACTAATATGGTAAAAGAAAAATATCAAAACCAAATCGCACTAAAAATAAGAAAATTGTAGTTACCGTAATATATCGAGGTGGAGATACCAATGATTTTTCATATTATTTCTTCTCAACCAAACATAAAACCTAAAATCAATGAAACAATTACAAATTGATCAAAACAAAAAAGGCACCGGAACTGCAGAAAATACAGAGAAGAAAAAAATATTAGGGGTTAGGTTTTTTCTCTGTGCCGTGAGAAATTTGAGAGAACAAATAGAGATGATCGGTAAACAAAATAAAAAAATTTATTAATAGTTTGAGTATAGTACTTGAGAAGTGTTGCAATACCAAATTAATAGTTTGTGAATTTTAATTCGGGAATACGGTATCGAAAATATGAATAAATTTTAAAACAATACCAAATTCTATTTATGTTAAATAAACATAATAATTTAATTAGGGAATAAATAGTTTTATCTCATTCGTTAATTATTTTTTTTCTATTTTTACTCATTAATCTAGTTCCTAACAAAATTAAAAAAATATTTTCTAAATAGCACATACCTCAACTTATTAATTTTTATTTTTATATAGATTAAATTCCGTAAAAAGTAAGTATAAATTTTTGGTTATTTACTTGTTTTACCTATTTATTTCCAGAATTATAAAATAAAAATAAAAATAAACGAATATGTTTTATTTAGTTATTCAAATTATGGAAATTTTCTAACTAAATTCTCAAACAAATTTGACGGTCAAGATTTTTTTAAAAGTGGATAAACATGGTGTAAGAATAACATAATAAATATCAATCAATCAGGACAGAGTTTCAACGATCCACCAACATAAAAAAAGGTGAACGCTACCGTCTAGCATGGATCAACAATCGATGTAACTTAAAAAAAAATGGCAAGGAGATGAAAAGAAATTAACTTTTTTTCCATACTCATTGTAGGGGAGTTTCGTTGACCGACCAATGAAAAAGAGGTGAGGTGCACTTTTAATGTGATGTGAGAGATGTGATGGAGTTTTTAGGTTGTTGATTGATTTGATTGATATTCATATCTTGAAATCTTAGTTGATGTTTATACATGTGGAGTAGCGATTTGGTTTGCAGTACCTCTACAGTGCTCGTCACCGAGTAATTCACGAAAAATAAGGATTTATAATTTTTAGGGTTAATTTTTGCCTTACTCTTGAACTTTCCCAAAGCTTGACATGATTGAGAATCTTTGCCCTTGCGATAAGATTTTTCAATTGTTTGTTTTCAAAAAGGTCTTTGACACGTTTCTGTACAGTAAACCAGCATGTAATTGCTGCAGTGTTGTACCAATCTTGTTGTATGACAAGATGAGGATTTTCTCACATTCCTTCTTCTTGTTTAATTTGTCCCCAAACTGGCCTATTGAAACCCTCGGTTGTATGCCTCGTCTCTTTTAAGATATAGAGATTTAAAGGAGCCTTTAGCCAAAATAAGATGGACTTCACTTCGTAGGAAATGCGTAAAGACCTTAAAGTCGGTCTAATTTCCAGACAGTCACTCATACAGAAAAAATAAAAAATTTGCTCCAAACTGGCCTATTAAGCCTTCATTTGACAATTCAATCGTATTAAAAAAATAAAATAAAAATAAAAATAAAACAAACTGAGCCGTCTTGTGTTTATTGTGAACAAAATCTATTCGGTGACTTAAATTGTGCATGAAAACTCAAAATTTGTCGATTATAAATCAAAATGAATACGACATCCTATCTTTTGGTCTAATTTTTGTCTATGTGATTCGATATTTGTCACTTGATCAATATTTTATCTTATGATTCCAAAATTTACCTCATAATATATAATTTGTCATTGGGACCGAATGTGCCCAATGATCCAAAATTTGTATCCATTTTAAGCTATTACAAATATGATAAATGGTTAAATTAACAGTTTTACCAATTTTCCCATTACGACAGAGATTTTATTGAGCGATAAAAATTCGGTCGTCCGATAGTTTCCCTATACTTGTTGGTATTAGTCAAAATCCATCATTGTAATCTAAAATCAACCACTTAACCAAAAGTTGGCTTTCGGGTTTAAAATCATCTCATTGTCCAAAATCTGTCATATGATCAAAAATTTATTTATAACCCAAAGTTTACGTAGTACTGTGATTCAAAATCTATCCTCATCACACAAAAATCTACAGGATGATCCAAAATTTCTAGTCCATCTACTGATAGTCTTTGGTGCCCGATGATACAAACACTGACGTGTTCATTAAAGTAGGGACCACTCATGAACTTTTTCACTGGCGGCTGGTGCGTACTACGTGACGTGGCTCATAGTGAAAAACTAGAACCGGTTCCGATTTGACCAGGATTTGTATTGTCTTGTTTCTGACTTGCTAGAAAAGAAAAATTAGAGCTACAAAAAGAAGAATAGAGTGAAACCCAAAAATCAACATCAGAGACAGAGACAGAGACAGAGAGATGGTGTTATGGGAGGTGACACTTGCAACTGCATATTTCCTTGGATTGAAGAAAACTTACAAACTTGCTCTTCAGCTTCAACGTCGTCTTATTGGCCCTAATCATCCTAGGATTCGAGATTTTGCTTACAGGTATAATATTATCAATTTTCATTTTCATTTTTTTTTCTTAACAGATGAATGTGATTAAATTGGGAAAAAAGAAGAAGGAATGGTTAAGATTTTAGGGTTTTCCTATTGATATAATAATATTATATGTTTGTTAGATACAAATTTTGTGATTCTATTCCTATCTCAGAGGGATTTAAAGAATGAGAAAAATGTTTGATTTACTGAATATAATTGTTATTTTGGAAAACTGGACTTGCCTCTTTGAAATTTCTAGTAAGATTAATGATAAGGGTTTCAAATGGTGCCCTCATTCTGAGGGATTGATTTACTTACAAGGCTAGGGTGTTTTAAAGGTTGGATTGGTTTAGCTCAAGCAATGTTTAGGATTTTGGTTGCTGATATGGGTAATGCTTATGATTTATGAGAGACTATCTTATTAGTGGCATTATGAATCAAGGTCCATTTTAGGTTGTGGAAAGCTTGATTGGAGAAGCATATGCATTTGTATTTCACTTTTTGTTGTTACCTTGTTAATTGTTGTTTTGATTGTAATGAAAATTGGATTGTACATAAACCCCCCCAAAAAAAACACAATAAAACTGAGATTCTTTCATATGCTATGCTTTGAAAATAGTATCGAATTCTTCTGCTTTAAAGTCTTAATTTACACTGGGTGAGTGGAATTCATTGCTAGTTCTGTACCATTGTTTCATGTGAATATGATTGGACTCATGAAAGAAAATTAAATGTAAGGAGGAATGCTCTTCCCCACAAGATTTTGGGAGACTTACTGTGATCTTGGGTATCGGGTTACAAGGCTTACAGCTAGAGTATCAGGCATTTTGAAGTTTGACCAATTAGAAATCAAACAGAATTCGCATCGGTTTTACTAATTTTGTTGTAATTAGTGATTCAAGATGTAGCCATTAGCCTTTTTGTGCTGATTTTTTCTTTGTTTCTTTTAGGCGCACTCGTGCTGTTTTTGACATGGCTGTCACAGTTCATAAGAAAGTACAGGAAAGGGACCTTGAAGTTGGTAGGAATCTTGGAAACTGGATCCTACGCTGGCTAGACCGCATGAAACCATCGGCGCAGATCCGTGCCATTGGACCAGGTAGAGGGCCATCATCCAGTAGTGGAAACCCAGCAAAACATGTACCGAAGTATGGCCAGCCACAACCTCCTAAGAGTGGTGAGACATCCAGCTTCGGAAATTCAGATTCAAAGTCCAAAGGACGAAGGCTCTTTACCTCATCAATGAGCTTCATGCCAAAATCTTGCCCTACTTGGATGAAGATGATTCGACCATCAAATCCTATCAGTTCAAATACACAGTACAGGAATCTGTCCACCTCTGCACTTGGTATGTCAACTATAACCAATGGGATAAGCAGAAAGGAAGGAGTAATTAGGAAGGATATAATGCAGTGGATGTTAAGAAACTGACAGAAGGTTATATGATGCAGTGGATGTTAAGAAACTGGTAGAAATTTTTGAGGCTTTTCTTTTGTTTCCATAACCTGGTTTTTGTATATTCTTCTTGTTGGGTTCTGTCACATTGGAAGATGAAGTACCCAAGTTGTTTTTAGAAGAAAGAATAACGTGTTTCAGTGATAGTTGAAACAAATTTAGAATTAGACTATATTTATGAAAAACATTTGTGTATCTCCTCTTTCATCAAGTAACCAATTTTGTGTCATGGAAACAGTTTTAGTTTTTCACTCTGTTTGATCGTTTTATTTTGCAATTGACCACAGGGAAAACCAGTCCATTGATTTGAAAAGAGGGATGTTTTGCCCAGACATCCCACTTCAAATATAAGACTGCTCCTGTTTCATTTGTCACCCAAAAACAGTCCTCTAACTGAAATAAAGCAAAATGAAGGAAAAACTATTCACCATCTCTTATCACAAAAAGCTGGTATCTGCATGCTCCTCCTTTTCCCAATATGTTACATCCATGGATCTTCTGCAGCTGTGTCAGAGCTGAATTACTGGCTGCATTTGAAGCTGTTTGTGAGCTAAAGGTCTGATCTCAGAGACCTGATCTTGGAGGGAGATATTTAAACTGTTATCTTACAATATTCACAAAATAGTGACTCCAGTAATGAAGAGTTCAAGACTGGAACTGCTGCACCAATCTGGATGACTGTAAGCTGTTATGAACTCTACATCCTCCACTAACAAAATCGGTGAAGCCATTCCGGTGCAAGGCAACTTCCGGAGATATTCCTTGTCTAGCACCTGGCCTCCATGTTTTGTTGCAACTAAGAATAAAGCAAAAAACAACAAGTTCATTGCAAATTTTCTTAAGAAGGCGGCCAGTGAAGGTAAAGTGGTAAAACTGTTTTCATAGTCTAGCGAGAATTCAATCTGGACTACAATATACAACAGAAAGATTTCTGAATCTGGAATATTTACTCAAGTTTTTGTGCCCAAGACTCGTACAAGACTAAATCTGTTTGAATACAATTATTAATATTGCAACCAAAATAAGGTCTACAAACCACAGTAAAAATAAACTCCAGTCCAGTAAGAACGAAACCAAAATTATACTCCCTACTGTCTCATTTAAAACTTCTACTCAAGGTAATGCTTCTCTGTAGCTACTTCTGACCACAGAAATGCAACACCAAAGCATACAGGCTGCTGCTTGAGGTATGACTATGAGGGTCTGAGTAGATCAAAACAATATTAGCAGTTTATAACAGTAGCTGCAAGCCTTGCTTTTTGGGAGCGGCTTCAGCAATCTTCTTGTTTCCTGGAAAGGCTTGGCGGGAGACATCAACAAGGGCTTTGAAGCTGTAAGGCTCGTGCATGGATATCTCCGACAGCACCTTTCTGTTTAGCTGGATGTTTTCCTTGATCAATCCATGCATGAAGTTTCCATAGTTCACCTGAACAGAATGAGCCAAAAGAAAACAATACCAAAAAGAATCAACTCCAAAGCCACCAAATATTCAAAATCAGTTCTAAAACCCTTAAAAGTGTAGAGACTTTATCAATTAATATGTGTTCAATTTAACCAAGGATACAGCGTTACAAAAATATATTCTGCCATAAAAACTATTCTTCAATTAATGGGTTACAAAATTAAACCATAAAGATCATCACCACTCCTCTTCCTCTCTTGGGTTCTTAGTTTCTCTCTAACATGACGCCAAACTGTATGATCATGTATGTAGCTTAGATGAGATAACTTTATCAAAAGGGAAGAAAAACAAAGAAGCAATATCTACAGAACTTCTTATTTAACAGAGAGGCGTTTCAAAATTAAATTATAGTGTACATAAATAAGCTTATCAAGACGAGAAAAGTAAATTACAAAACAGTAAATTACTTTAAGATAGACATCTCATATTCAATTGCCAGCTAGACGCCATGCTATCTCACTCATCTGTTAACAATGGCAGGGACGGAGCTAGGAATTTTAGATTGGGGGACTATCTAGCAAAAAATTAATCAAGGGGGGCAAATTATAATTTTGTTCTTATAAATAGTGGTAAAGTTAAAGAATACTTAAGAGATTTCAGGAGATTTAGGGGAGGCGAGAGCCACCCTTAGGAAGCACTTAGCCCCGTCCCTGAACAATGGGTTAACGACATGCCCTGTAATCTAGTCGACAACGTAAGGCACTATGACGTCGAAAGAGAAACAAGCAGTAACCGTATCATTTGTACTTTTTCATGAACATTCAAAAGCCAGTAAAACATGACTATCCCCTTACCTATTTGGCTAATTCCTATCTCAATAAGTAGCAAGGGAAGCAACAGATGGAAACTAGGAAATGGAGGAATACTGGTATACAAAGTATATCTGGTAAAAGAGCTACCATTGAATATCATAGCTACAGATCTTGATTGGGACTAACTGTATATTCTCCAGGCATTGAAATACTCTCAATAACTGTCATGTAAAGCGCAATGACATCACATTTTGGCCTCACACTTAAAAGTGCAATACATGAAAGTTCTTTTTTTATACCTTAATCACCCGTTGTTATGATATTGATTTGCAGGAAAACTTACTGTTTTGTATTGACTATATGTATCCGACACATTACTCTATCATGCAGTTGCTACGATGTTTGAAAATACTAGCTAACTTAACATATTTAGTTGTTATGATCGCACTCATATGTAAATCATACTGTCTGTTACTGTTCACAATTAGAACACTCTGACTTGGAATACTACAATTCCCTTCAAATGGTTTACTCATGGGCTGGTGAATACTTGTGATAAGCAAACTTCCTAGCAAATATCTTTAGATCAAGTGCTTAATCTATATACTCGAGACTCAAGCCAACAATTTATACTGTGTGAACAATCAATAGTAAATAAAACACACTTTTCCCTTACCTGTTTCACCATTTCCTATTTCAATACGTAGCAATGAAGGCAAAGATGGAAATTAGGGAATGGAGGAATACTGATATACGAAGTCTTACTGGTAAAAAGAGCTATCATTAAATATTATAGCTACAGATCTTTAAGGGGGACTAACTTTATATTCTCCGGATGTTGAAATACTTTCAATCACTGTAAAGTAAAGTGAAATGGAATTAAGTTTCAGCCTCACACTTAGTAAAAGTGTAATATACGAAATGGCCTTTTTTTATACCTCAATTACCCGTTCTTATGATATTGATATTTCAATAAAACTTACAGTCGTGTATTGACTACATGAATCCAACATATTACTCTGAAATACAGGAATAGAAGTGTATTATGGCACTCATCAGGCACATCATACTATCTGTTAATGTTCGCTATTAGAACATTCTGATTAGGATACTATAAATCCCTTCAAATGGTTTACTCTTGGGCTGGTGAATACTCGCGAATAAGCAAACTTCCTAGCAGATCTCTTTAGATAATCTGATAGGTAATTAGTAATAAGCTATCCAACAATGTAAGGCACAATCAAAAGCAATGAAATACGGATAAACTTACTCCGTGCAAACGAGAACCGGCGTTGATACGTTCAATCCAGAGTGATCGCATATCCCTTTTCTTAGTTCTTCGATCTCTGTAAGAATACTGTAAAGCCCTTTCAACTCTCTCTCTTGCTATTCTAATACAATTCTTTGCTCTCCCTCTAAACCCTTTTGCAAGTTTAAAGATCTTCTTCTTATTCATATCTTTGGAAGACTCTCTACTCTATATTCCCCAACTCTGATTAACAAAAATGAAAACAAAAAAAGAAATTAAATCTCCAAGAATGAAAATAAAAAACAAAAACAATTCATAGAGCCTCGATTCAGATTAGAGTACTTAGAGTAAGAAGCTTACCTTTAGAATCCGATAATCCGACTGAAACTGTACACAGTCTTTAGAGAGAATGAGAGCGAGGGTTTTAGAAGGACTTAAAAGAAATGAGATGGAAGAGATTTTAGGGCAGATGAAGAAGAAGCTACTCAGAAATCAAGTTTTTCACTTTTTTCTGATTATAAATAAAATGGACTAGTAGTACTATTTGTTTCGTCAAGCCCAGTTTGAAACCCAGCATTTTACTTTTTTTTTGTATGTTTTCCACATCTCGGCCCGTATTGCATTGCATGATGGAAAAACATAAGGGAACTTTGTTGGCTAGTCCAAAACACCCGGACCGAGTTAATCATAAGTCCATCCGGGAAAATCCATTTATCTATAAGTCCAAAAACTTTTTGGAAACTACCAATTATAATTATACCCATCACGTGTAGTCATCCCATGAACTTCACCTTCTTCACCTCCTACACTACTTGCATTCTTAACGGAAATTTAGTTTCATCTACTCCACCCATATTACTCGCCTTCATTACTTCTCTAAAACCTTAAAATCTAGGGAAAAATCAAAATAAAAAAACACCTGAAAAAAAACCGAAAACAGAGACCAAAAAACCAAAATCAAAATTTGTAATAGCTGGCTTTGATTTCTTTGAGCATTGTACAACTCAAACCTAAGCTACTGTCAGCATTATACTACTGCATATTTTCCACCTAAAATGGGTACCAAGAGAAAAATCAACATAAGTATAAAAGAAACAGTGATTGAAGAACACGATACTCCTCAAACTCCACCACCGAAGAAGAACAAGAAAGCTACTACAGTAGATTTTATACCAAAAAAATCAAGAAAGAAGAAGAACAATGAAGTTGTTGATTCTCCAACAACATAAAAAAACGAAAACTGTTGTTGATTCTCCAGCAAAATCAAAACAGAAGAAGAACAAAGAAGTTATTGATTCTCAAACAAGATAAAAAAAATGAAACAAATTGTTGTTGATTCTCCAGCAAAATCAAAAAAGAAAAAGAACAATGAAGTTGTTGATTCTCCAATAACATCGGAAAAAAATGAAACACCTATTGTTGATTCTCCATCTACAAAGAAGAAGAAGAAAGCTCTTGATGTTCGTTCTCTATCAACATTACATAAAAAGAATAAGGGTGTTGTTGTTTCTGGAAAAAAAGGTATTGATTCTAATCATCGGTGCATATCAATATATAACATACTTTGTTCATGTTATGGGAGTTAGATCTAGCATACAACATGGGTACATATCAATATATATATATATATTTCATGTTATAGCACATAGATCTAGCATGCAAAATAGATTAAATATTGATATGTACTTGGTTTTTAGTATATACTGATCAGTACATATCAGTATATACTATAGCATCTAGATATTGATTGCAGGATAAGTATATATTGATATGTACTTTGTTCTAATCTTGAATTGGATCAGTACATATCAATGTATACTTTGTTCATGATATAGCAGATACATATCAACATATCAAAAAATATACTTAGTTCTATATTATAGTACATATTGATATACTGTAGGGATATTGACAGTTTATTCATTATGCAGGTGGTGTGAAGAAAACCACAAAGAAGAAAAAAACACCTGCACCTGCTAGGAAGATATACAAAAGTAGTTTCATCGGGATTTTCTCACTTGTTAAAGAAATCAAGGAAGAAAAGCTTGATTTGAGTGAAACTCAGTTGCAGATAATTAGTGACCAATCATGTGGGAACCTTTTTATGATGTTCTGGTATACGAATCTGGGTGCAGATCAGTGGATGTAGAATGAAACTGCTGTGACCAATCTTATAAAGTGTTATAAGAGAAGTAAAGTTGCGGATGAGCTCACGTTTGAGTTCAAAAGGCATATAATTTCACATATTCTGACATGCATTCCTGAAGAAGTAGGTGTTATCTTTGGAATGTCAAGAGCAGGAAAAAAACAACATAAAGATATAATGCTGACATCAAGGGTGGATATCGAAACAACGGTTTCTTCCAGAGGTTATTTGCTGATGTACAAAAGACTAAAAAGGTAAATAAAGTGAGGATACAAGAAGAAGTCTTGAAACTTCTAAGAAAAAAGCCAGCAACTAAGAAGAATGTTGAAGAATTTGAAGAAAAGCAAAGTGATGAAGAAGCTAAAGAAATTGGGAGTGTTGAAGAAAATTAAGAAGAAGAAAGTGAAGAAGATATTGAAGAAGGGATTGAGGAAAAAAGTCAAGAAGTGAGAGATGCTGAAGACCTTGTAAGGCTTATATGCCTGTTCATGTGTATCACTTTTTTTTCATAACAAAAGATGCACATGCCTTGACTGAAAAGTACATTGGTCTTGTGGAGGATCTCGAGGCTGCAAAGAATGTGTCATGGCCATATTTGATACATTCTTACTTAGAAAAGTCACTAAATGACAATGTAAACGCAGTCGAGAATACTACAGGATGTCTGAAGTATTTGTTGGTAAGAATACGTACTAAAAATATTTTTAGTAGTTTACTCAATGAAAATCATGATTTACTTTTGACTTTGTTTTGGTGATTTTTTTTTTAAAACAGATTTGGTATACAGAGCATACATATTTGCTGGAACCGGAGGAAATAAAGACGACTCCAGAAAAAATATTTGTTTCGAGAGATGTCAAATGGAATATGTCAAAGTTATGTGCTGAACTCCAAAAAGACATTGATACAACTGAATATGAGGTAAGAAAAATACATACTTATTTACTGCATTTATGATGTTGTGTTATCCTACAGTATATAATGATATGTATTGAATGTATGATGTTTGTTATCCTACAATATATATTGATATGTACCTCATGAAAAAACTTATTTTTATAGTACATATTTCTGAGTACATATTTTGTTGTTTTGGTACAGTTCAATGAAAATTTCAAGGTTCAATACACCAATTAAGAAAAGCAAATACTGAATAGAATCACAAGAAAGTTGCAGAAGAGAAGTGAAGATTAAAAGGAAGAAGATAAAGAAGAAACTGCAGGGAAGGAAGTGGAGGAAGATAACTGGAAAGGAAGATATGAAGAATTGAGAAAGACAATCTTTGAAAAATGGGGTGAACCAAACACCATGCAGCATGAGTATGGACCGCTTGATGCGTCAAAGCTTCTGCAAATGTTGAATGACATATACATGAAAGCTTCTCCCATGCAGCCTGAAACTGAATAAGAGTTTCGAGAATCAATTGATGGGAGTCCCATTCATTTAGGAACTGACCCAGAAGGAGAATTTCCATCTCCTACTACTCCAACAGATCATCTATGTGAAAACATAACAGAAGGTGAAGTAGTTTTGGGAGAAGAAGTGTCAACTGTTCAGATTCCAACAAAAGATGAAAAAAATGATGTGAGTGACAGCACCGTCAAAAGGGAACCATTTAATGTTGCATTGTCAATACCACCTTCATTGCACAAGTTCTATGGTGTTGATGTTAATGTTATTAAAACATGGGCTAAATCTGACCTGGAGAAAGAGGTCAAAGAGATGTAGGATAAAATTAACTCACAGGTAAGTAATGCTGGCTAGTTTCACTCTTTATTACAAATGTGTTTATCAATATAACTGTAAATATCAATATGTACTGGATTACAAATGTTTTTTATTTTGTCATATAACTGTAAATATCAATATGTACTTGATTACAAATGTGTTTTATTATTGTCATATAACTATACATATCAGTGTGTATTTAACTATCATGAATAAAACTCTATGGTTGCAGAATGATATAGCTGGACTTCAACAAGAAGCAATGAAGAAGGTGGTTGAATCTATAGACCAGAGTTTTAAAACGATTAAAGGGATATCGCAGAACCCAGATGAACAAGATGTTGAAATCCTGGTCGACAACTTCGTCAACATGAAAATCCATTTGTTTACTGAGATGGCTAAGATGGAAGACATCGAAAAGTTCACATTTGAAGAATTTTTGGACTTAGCCATTTCCAAAAGGGAAGTTTATGATGAAGAATATGCATCTCTCAGCCAAGACAATGGTAGTGTTTCAAGCTATACTCTGTTTGGGATTGACATTCGAAAACATTTTGATAATTTATTTTGGAAATGATTTGCGACCTCTAGAAGTTCGACAAGTTACAGCTGAGCCAAAACAAATTACACCAGAGAAGAATGCGATTCAAGTAACACCTGAGCAGGAAAGTGACCAAGAGGTATATCTTCTACTTGTGGTAATTTGCCTTTCTTGTCATTGTTTGAAAAAATATAATTCAAATATAATACTGAAAATATGGATTCAAAAATGCAGGAACATGAAGTTACAACAACTCAAATATCAAACGACGTGCCACTAGCAACCAAACTTGCCAAGATGACTGCTGCCAAAGCGAAAGCGAAACCAAAGTTTCTTGCAAAGAAGTCAGTAAAAACTAAAGAAGAAGTTAGCAGGAGGGTAACTCGTGAAAATCCTGGAAAGAAGACAGATCCATTATTTGATAGTGGAAGTATGTTTTCTGAAAAGAAGAAGCCAAAAACTGAGAAACGAAAAAAGATGATAAATACAGGAAAAGACAACAAAGCTCGGAAAGCTCAGAAACCAAGAATAAAGTTCATGGATCTTCACAAGTCACCACTCTATGAGAATATGACAGATAAACAAATAGAGATTCTACTTCCATACTTTGAGAAAGGAAAGAGAATGTAAGTACTTTCTACCCTTCATTTTACATTTAAATCAAGTAAGTTTTGCAGTATATATCAAAAAAACTTACTTCAATATGTGTTTTTGTTATAAATGTGCAGCTCGGTTGCTTGGAGAGTAGAGAATGGAGGTGGTATCTGCGTCAACGAGGCTACAATGGAAGATTTGATCTTTAACAGAGCATTAAAGCAAGATCTTCTCAACTATGCTCAATATAACCTTAAACTGGCGTCTGAAGACGACCAACCAAATGCTGAGGAAGAAAGAAAATAATTTAAGGTGTTGCACCTGGATCCAGATGCTTGGGTATGTGTTTTTTTCTTCTTTTATACTTTTGAACATTGGTTATGAAAAAAATATATATTGATATATACTTTTGTGAAATAACCTATTAAACGTTTCCAATTTTCAGTATCATGTCGACAAGCCAGACACTTTAAAGGGAGCAGAAGTGATTGCTGTTATTATGCCAATCTTGAAAATGAGCAATGACATCGAGAAGATCCTTGTACCGATGTGCCATGGCAACAAGCATTGGACCCTGCTAGAGTTTGAGTTTGAAACAGAGAAATTTATCCATTACAACTCATTTGTGGCATTCAGGGATCATTGCTATGAGAATGCCAAGAAAATGTCTGAGTACCTGTTCAACCCAATCAATCAGTTCTTGGATGAGCATAAAAGAAAGATGGTGAACACCATAAGGTTGACTGACTATGGATGTCCACAACAAGGAATCTGGTCAGACTTCTTTTTGTATGTGATGCATTTTATAAAGAGGAGATCAAAGATTGATCATGATGGAAAATGTTTGGGAGATGACGAACAATTGATGAAGAAGATTCAGATGAAAAGAATCAAGTTAGCATGCAGGTTGTTGATAGCCACTCATCCTGAAATCAGTTGGGAACCATCCCAATGAAAATACATGTTTAACTGCAGAGTAATTCAGATATATTTGTAGATCTTGTTCTGAGGAAATAAGATGGTGCATTTTGGCTTTTTCTGGGCAGGGTTTTGTGGATAGTCCTCAACGCAGTATGTACTTCAGTAACTTTCTTATTGTGTTTACTTATTGAACTTGGTTTCTACCTACTCAACTTGGTTTTTAGTTATTATGTTTATATATATATATATATGATGATCTTTATTAGCATTGTTAGGTTTCTATTTAATTTTAGAGTTATATAGAAAGGCAGAACATATTGATATGTGCTAGGAAGTACATATTGATATGTACTTTGTTCTGAAACTCTGAACCAATAGATTCATAATCTAAAACAAGTACATATTGACATGTACTATGAAGTACATATTGATATGAATTTAAAAAATTACTTTGTTTATGTACATTGTTTTGTGTTTTTATAACAACAACAAGATTACTAAAATAAAATAAAAATGTATTGAGAATAAAAATCACTAATCACTAATAACACTAATAACTCGACCCCCGTATAGGGTGATTGACATTCAACCAATTGTTCATACATCTTTTAAGATGGAGCAAAATATAAGATTTATATCATCAAATTCATATTCTTTCATTAAGAACATAATTCAGTTGGCACACAAACAAGTTCTGAAAAAAGAAATCTAAAAAATGCGACAAGTATCTTCTAAAAGAATTTAAATCCAAAATGTACTAAAAAAATACTGTAATGAAATTAATTCTCATCCGTATATTGGTACTGACGGATAACATTGCATGTAGCCTTGTTGTGATGAGCTTTCAATTTACAATTTGAACATGTAACCGAATTTTTGCTCCTCTCCCATGCACTGCTTAAAAACTTACATGTCGTGATTAGGAACAGGTCTAATTGCGATTGAATATGTACTTCTTTCAATATGTACTGCTTAAAAACTTACCCGTCGTGATTAGGAACAGGTCTAATGGCGATTGAATATAGCTGGCGATAACACCTAACTTTGAAGTATTCGTCGATATAATCAAGGAACTTTCCCCCAAATGCAGCAATAGCTGCAGTAGCATGCGAGCATAGAAAACCATACATGCGCCATCTTTGGAAAGTACAACTCTTTTAATGTAGATCTACCATATGAGACCTGCAAACAAGAAACCAAGCATATTATTTACGCAATATATATTGATATTTACATTACACAAACAAAAAAGAATATAATCTGCACAATATATATTTGATATTTTCCCTAAAAACTAGTTTAGTGGATATCTCAGTTCAAAAGAGCATGTTACCTAAAAAAAACTAACCTTGGGGAATGAAATTCAAAGACGTGAGCATATGACTGACTAACTTTCCAAGGACGACCAATTTGAATGTGTAGTTCAAGGAAAAGCTTGATACACAGGGGTGAATAGTTCCGGATTCATCAAAAGACTTTCTTCATGACGTTCAGACATCAAATCCATTACTCATAGCCTACATGACAAATAAAATTAAAGAACAACAAACATATTATACATATAGTTCATATATACTTGTAGTGTTACAAGAAACTTATAAAAACATGATTGTGTCAGAGAGAACACAAGGAGGTAACTTCTTCTCGCGGCGAATCCAGTTATTAAAGACTCGACAATGCTTGAAGAAGTATGATCATACCTACATCCTGGGAAGTATGCACTAGACCACTTTTCCCTAGGAATGTTACAGAAGTATTGAGCAACCCAAGGACTTCCTAGATAAACAATTTCTTGAAGACCTTCTTCATATCTTGCTGGAGAAAGCGCATATGTTTTTTTGGAAACAATCCATCACTTCTTCATATTTTTCATCAGCCTTACTAATGGGTAAGTTCTTTTTCAAGTGGAAAAAACAATAGCTATGATAAGAATCAGGGAAAACTTCAGGAATTGCATTCAACAAACCTTCACCTTGGTCAGTCAAAAAGGTGATGGGACGATGGTGCACAACTTTTTTAAGATTGTCCATAAACCAATGCCAATTATCATTATCTTCGCCAGGAACTAATGCATATGCAAAAAGATAAAAACCTGGAAAACAAATATAAAAGACCATATCAATATGTACTTCATGTCTGCACCTTCAAATTATGTTATACCTACAGTGTATAGCAATATGTACTTTATGTATGATGTGTATGATCCTAAAGTACATAAAAAACAGTTACATATCAAAATATGTACCATATAAAAAAGTTACCTTGATTACCGTTAAGACATGTCGCAGCCATTAGACCTCCTTTAAACTTCCCCGTAAGAAATATTGCATCACAAAAGATCATTGGACGACAAAGTTTATAACCCTCTCTACAAGATGTAAAGCAAATAAAAAGTCTGTGGAAGCTCTTTGTTGCGTCGTTGAAATCAAAATCAATATAAGACCTTGGGTTGGTTTCCCGAACAGCAGTGACCCACCAAGCAAGATCACTGTATGACTTTACATCGTAAAATCATTTCATGCGATAACTCTAATGCATGATACACGTGGTGATACTTGATGTTGATCCCTCCACCAACTTTAATATAATCCATAATCTTTTGCGGGTTTATGAGAGGGTTGCGCTTGACACGCTCATGAACTAAATGATTTACAAGCTTCCTCGAAACAGTTGGACTCCTCAACCTATAACCAGCACCACAAGTGTGCCTACCCACGTAATACTTTATCTTGAACACATTCAAAGACCCATTCATGGCAACTGCGTGAAGCATCCAAGAACAACATTCATTGTTGCATATCATTGTGAATCTCTCAAGGTTATTCTTCAATTTTTTTTAACCTTATATCCATTCCTCAAACAATATTTCTCACATGCTAACCGAACAACTTCAACACCACCATGGAAGAGATGGTTTTTATCTTCAAAAACATTCTCTCAACCATCAGAAAAAAGAACACTTGCACCCTCTTTAGAATCTTTCAAATAATTGTTCATAGCACTTAAAACCAACTCAGCAATGTTGTCAAGATCATCACTTATCAAAGAACTAGATGCACCAGATAACACAACATCAACATGAAACTCAAAGAAATCTGAATTCTTCGTAAAATGTAATGCATCAATTCCTTGACGAGATACATCAGCAAGGACATGAACTTTCACTCCATTTTCAACATAATTAACAACAATAGTTGATGAGTCAACCAGCTCCACGCATTACAAATAGTAAACTTCAAATCTTCCAAAGTTGAGGATAACGTAACCAAATATGCAATGTGGTGTTGCTTGTGGTATACATGAGAGTAGCAAAAGCTATTTGGATTAGAACCAACACCTGACATGTTGAACCTGAAGAAATGTGATCCAAATAAAATAACACAAACACAAAAATCAAAACATATATTTTAATATGATAGGAATACTAAATCTACAGTACAACATAATATGTACTATATTAGAAGTATCACACATATTATAGATTAACAAATAACATACAAACAATGCAAATAAATATGTACTGATTCAAAAATGGTATACAATACAGTATATATAACAAAAATAGCATACTATAAAAACAATATATATTGAAAAGTTTATAAAAACAATATGTATTAATATGTACCGAAGAATCATTCAAAACATCCAGAAGAAAGAACAAATATCATGATTTCCTGAAAAAATAAAAGAAAACCAAATAAAACCTATTATCAAGCAACATGTAAAAAAACTGAATACGACGATCTAATGAACAAAATAGAACGATTACAAAAATCAGTTTCAAAAATCAAAAGAAAAACTAAAACACGAACAAAAACGAGATCGATCATGGAATTCAACAAAATGTACATCATAGAAATCGTAATCGGGATTTCAGTGTAAGAAAACAAAAAAATATGAAATCAAGTTGATTATCATGATTTCAGTTGAAAAAAACAAAAACAGAACAAAGCATAAACAACAATTATAAGAGCAGATAAGAAGATTAAAGAAAAATACATGGAGATTTGAAATCGAAACCCTAAAACTGAAAAACACCAACTGAAGCAGAGAGAGGAAATAAGATCTATGAGCTGCCAATTTTTTTTTTTGAAGATTTGATTTTCGCTAGATTTATACGTTCGAACAAGAAAGAGTAAATATGAAATACTGAAAATATAATTTTTATTACATTCACGTGAGTTGGACGAGCAATTCATAAAATTAATCGCGTTAAACCGGGTAAGGTGAATGGATTAGAAGGTAAAATGATCTTGTATCTAGGATTATATAGTAGTTCCTAAAAAATATAATTGCCATGAGAAGAAAGCATTTGATGCTCTTTTACCCCTTTTTCTTTTTTTTTATTGAATTTTCTCTAATAGGTTGACTGATTTATTGGGATTTTGTAGAAAAAGTTGACATCTTCTTAGCTCTTAAGAGCATTTCCTACAGTGTACTGAGTCTCAGCTCTGCGATGTGCAACATGATTACGGCAGGAGATGTAAGGCCACCAAGACTCAACAACCGTAAGGTGTCTATTTTGTACCTTAGCTTTTTAATTTGTTATGTTAATTTAAAAGTTTTCCAAGTCTTAGTCTTATGGAGTAGTAAGATTCAACATTCAAGGAAAAAAGTGTGGCTAAAAGTTATAATTTCAGGTTATATTTAAGGGGTTGCTTGGATGTAATCTGGAATCAACTCTATGGCACTAAATGGTTTGGCGCGGGAGAATTTATTATTTGTGTCAAACCATTTGGTGTTTTGAATCTTAGCCATCAGATTTTATATTAGAATTTAAAATCTAACGGTTATTTTTTTTTGCTAAACCATTTGGCGTTTTAAATCTCATCCGTCAGATCTTCTTTAAATTTTAAAATCCAACGACTCCAGTATCCCAGTGCCAAACCATTGGGCGCTTCCTTGATTCAACTTTAAATCAAGATAAGAGTGGGATATTGATTCAATGTGACTTGTCCAACTATGAATCTTCAGTCTTAGATGATGATAAGACTAAGTCTAATGTAAAAGCAAAAATGATAGTATTTTTCTCCCCAATAGCTAATTCAGCCTTGGTCGCCGGAGGATTTACCAGCTTGAATTATGGCTTCCCTCAATGGATTCTGAGCAAAAAAGATAAAAATGTAGAGGGGATTTAGCATTGTTGATGTAAAAAGGCCATAACAGTTGATATGAAAACTATGACAATAAAACGAACAAGGGAAGAAAAAAAAAAAGCTTTAAAGATGATTAGTGCACAGTTCAAAACTGTTACAGAGAAATACGGGGAAGGAGATGGAATGATTGACCAAGTAATGAGCTATCCTTCTCTCATTTTGTATCCTCTCCTCAATACCAATTTGCACATCAGAATTCCGCACTTCTCATACTCCTAGTCAACACAGCTAAATTACAGATAAACCTCCTACTCATTACAACTCTTTATCACTGTCAAGCTGTGCGTTGGCTGATGCTTTCTCTGCCTCATTCAAAACAAATACTCTGAGTGAGTCGACGTCTCTAGTTCCTGTCATGGACATTTAATACAAACAGATAGTCAGGCCTCTCAATAGTTCTAGTAACAAATGTCAAGTGTTTAACTTACGAAAGTTCTCGAGAAGAAGTAGTTCAGAGGTGTGGTCGAGTTAAAATCATGATTAATTTTTCTATCAGTACGATATTTTAATGATGTATTCAAATCTAATATTAAACAAATAAGAACTTGAGATTGATAAATGTTTTATTATATGAAGCAGGATGTCAAGAACAACAATTCCCATTTTGCAAGTACAAGATACATAGGAGAAATTGCATGGACACAAATAGTATAACAGACTATAAATCACGAAACTTCATATACAAATTTTTTGAATACATGAATTTACAAAAAATGACAATTGACAAATCAAACCCAAAAACCAACTAACGAATAAGGTTCGCAGAAGGAACTAGTGCAGAGGAGGAGGCTCAAGCAAACTCATAATCAGCAAGGCATTTGAAATTTGAATCATGTTTGCTAATCCTATATAAGCCAACGAGAACGTATCGGTAATAGATGTTTTGTTTTCTGAAGTAGGATAACAAGAATACTAGTATTACTATTACATTATTATGATTGTAATGAAATTGAAAATCATACTGTCATATTTTACTGGGATTATAAGATGTGTAAAAAGTAAATGAAGAGTGAATACCAATATAGAAAAAGAGATTTGGTCATGACTCTTACAAAAACAAGAGGCCATGGTTTTTCTTTCTTTCTAGAAGAATACCAGACTGAACAGAACCTACAGAATCATATTTTTCTTTCTTTTTTTCTCATTTGTTTTTGTTACCAAGGGAGGGTTTAAATGGGTGAATAATGGTGTGGGAAACATTAATAACTACATTGGCAGTTTTGTTTCTGCCCCCTAATATTCTCTCCCTGTTTCACATTTTGCAAGCACGAGCTGCATAGAAGAAATTGCATGGACACAGATAATGTAACAGAGTATAAATCACCAAACTCCATAAACAAAAAATTAGATTATCATGAATGCAAAGAGAATGACAAATTGACAAATCAAACCAAGAAACCAACTTATGGATAATGTTCACTGGAAGAACTAGTGCAGAGGAGGGTCTAAAGTAAACTCGTAATCAATAAGGCATTTAAAATAATTCATGTTTGCTAATCCTACATAAGCCAATGAGAACTTAACGGTAATAAATGTTATGTTTTCTGAAGTAGGATGCCAAGAACACTAGTATTACATTATCATGATTGTGATGAAATTGAAAATCAAACCAAAAGAAAAAGCAACTTATGAATTAAGAATTACCCTTATATTTTGCAACTTCCTCCCCATCATAGAAGATTTTAAACGTGGGATATGAATGTATATCAACCTTGGTGCACACGGGCTTACTAGTACTACAATCCACTTCTCCTATCTCTATCTCATCTGCTCCTTCCATGACTTTCCCAAAGTCCTCCCAAAGTGACCCCAAGCTTTTACTGAATCACGAAGGAAGCAAATACAGTGAATAGAAAAGTAAAACAACAGATAACACTAATACAGCATAAACCAACATATCAAACACAGGAACCCCCACTGAAAAAAACAAAAACAAGAACATAACCAAAAACTTACCAGTGTTTACACCATGGAACACAGAATTTCACAAACCATGCAGTGTCCTTTTCCTTCACCTAAGCAAACAAAATGTACGAGAACAAAATTTAGCATCTTATAGTGCACTTAACAAACGACGTTTAGACAATAGAAATATGAAATAGAAACATGTTGCTAGTGAACTATTGCTTCCCAGGAACGCCCATTCTGTGTGAAATTTTGCAATTACCTAGCTACTGAACGAGTTTTTGTGATTCTATATGATTTGCTTAACAATTATCACAACCCTGTTGACCGAACACTGAATGGAAAGAGTTTATCAATCTAGTGAATTCCTTCATGTTCATTCGCCAATTTTCAAACCTAGTAGAGCTAAACAATAGTACGAATTGAGTGACGGAGATTTTTAATTCTGCAAAAACTTGTTGCAATTCGAAAATCAAAAACACTAATAACCTTAATTAAACATGAGTTCTCCAATGTAAGATTTAGTTTTAACTTCCGATTGAAAAAATAAAAATTCAAGCAGTAATCCGAAGTGGTTGAATAAGAGAGGGATCTAGAGTAATACCTTATCGGAGAAAGTATCTGGAGTTAGGGTAATAACTTCAGATCTTGTAGAAATCACACAAGAGAAGATAATTATTGAGACGATTAGAAGAAGCCGATGAGAATAACTACTCGGTCGTTTCATGGCTGCTTTTCTCTTTTGGTTTCTCAGCGTGGATCTCCCTATTATCTTCTTTTCAATTTTGATTTTGAAGTTAAAATATTTCAGTTGTATCTTTTTATTTTTTTCGTAATTGGGGACTAATTTGTTATAAGCGATTACAGCTGGTTTGGCGACTAGAAGTAAAACCAGTTTCGAGAAGCAATGTTTTCACTGGCCGGATTTTTTTGGAAGCATACTGTCCGGTTTAGATACACTTTGACAAAATATTTTTCTTGTTAACATCACACTTACACCATCACATTTTTACTTCCCTTGTTACTTTATAATCACCACCACTAGTAATAATGAATGCATTCCCCTTAATTATATGATAAATGTTTATCTTTTTCTTCCTATAAATAGAGAGCATTTCATTTGTAATGTGATATCACAATAAGAATTCTCTTTCTTTTTCTCCTTTTTCTTCTTTATTTCTATGTTTTCTTTACTTCACAACATTTCTGACTTAATTAAGACGAAAAACCAGAAATCAATTTGGTTACAAAATTTCATAATGAATTTTAAAGTAAAAATAGTTAATTTTTCATAAAGCAAATTATTTTTTAGGAATTAATAGTTAATCCAATCTAGAGAACAGGGTTAATGTATGGTCCATCCATCCAACTCCTTTTACTCGCTAGTCTTGTTTTTGGAGCAAATTTCTTAGTCGCTGGTCCAACTCATGTGCGAGCCCTTAATGTGTTTTTTTCTTAAATCCCGATTTACCCTTCTGCAACGAATATATAAGAGGAAAAAAGAATTAAATCAGAGCTCGTAATTCTTATTTTTTTCTTCAGCTCAGATCTAAATTTCTCTCTCTCTTCTTTTTACTGGGATTGGTCCTAACATGGGTGAAATCGAACTTGACTACATCCATGAGGAGCAAAACAATCTAATTGGCATGTGCCCTCAGTTTGATGTCGAGAAGATGGTTTAGCAGCGTTGTGGAAGCACAAGATTGCTTACGTTTTTAGTTATTCCCTTCTTCTTTTGCCTCGTATCTTCTTAGGTTTCTTTAAGAGAACTATCATGATAAAGCTTAAACTACCCTAGAGATCAGTGCTTAGACTTTGATAAAGTAACTTGACATCATTTACAGAAGAAGAAAGAAGAAGAAAACAAAATATTTTTTCCTTGATGTTTTCTTGTAACAGTCACATGTTTCAGTTTTTTGTATGTAAGTATTTGTTAACTGAAACATCAACTATCTTCTTTTCTGGTTGTATTTTTGGTGTACTAAATAACATTCTTGGCCAATTTTGGTAAAAATTGAGAATGTAATAAGAATAGGCAATTTAGTGTTGGAATTGAGAAGTCAAAATGGCTGAATTTTACTTGTGAAAATTTTATTTTTCTATTTACAAGTAAAAATGATTAGTTAATATTAAAGATCCTGGTCTCCTTAGTAACACAATGATGGAAAAATTGATTATTCTTCTCTCTGATATAACTTTGCTGAAATTACGATTTCATTAAAAAGAAAAGGTACATAAAAGGAAGAGGAGGTCTCTTCTCGACCACAAGACTTGCCTGGTAACTCGTGATGATTAAGGGAGGTTCAGGAGTGCAACAAGGTGAAACTAAAGCTTTTCCCGCTGCAATGAAGCTATCTCATGAAAGACATTTGTCTTAGGTTATCTTTGAAGGTGACTCCCATGATGTGAACTGTAGCCTACGTCCAGTATTCTCAATCCACGTGTTGATTAAGATCTGCCTATTTGTAAAAATCTTAAGCAAAATGTTGTGTCTCTCGTTTTGTCGTGTAATTCTTTCTCGGAAGAACTAGAGATGAATCCTTTTTTTTTGTCGTGTTATTAATGGCTGGTAGCAAAGGGATGAGTCCTATTAAGATAACTGTAAGAGCTCTTCTTGGTAAAACACTATTCAACGGAGAAGTTGGCAACCAATTGAACAAATTATCATCATTCGTGGTCGTACCGATTTGATGTAATGTTTTGTTTGTTGTTATCAACTTTCTTATGCCTAACCCTCATGTTTTTTATATCTTTGCAAATCTTCTCCCATGATATTCAACAAATTGTTTTTTCTTTGTCCCTCACAAAAATCTTCTAATGATGCTCACCATTTTCTTATCCACTTTGAGCTAGCAGAGTTGGTAATGAAAGATAATATTAATAGATGGGCAAAGTTTACTCCCATTAGGTTTAGCCTCCATATATACCCAACAACATTCCGAGTAAAAACTAATCTGAGGTCTTCAAAGTTAAATTGAAACTTTAACTATTCGACTTATATGCATTTGTGCAGCAGCAGAAGATTGTAAGCTGTAAGAATAGTGCACAAAGAGCCTTCTTTTCTCTTGCATATCACCATACCCATTTTGAGTGTAATGCTTTGTTTGTTGTTCTCAAAGTTCTTATGCGGTTATGCTTAAACCCCCAAGTTTTTTTATTTTTGCAAATCTTCTTCCATGATATCCAATAGACTGTCCCTAATTTATGGAACCAAGCCACTGACTCGTATATTTTTGAGTCAGTTTAATCAGATCTGATTCAAAAGACAAACACATTCAGTTAAACCCAGATGAGTCAGGTGATTTCAGTCAGATCCAGACGAATAAGATTCAAAAAAAATAAACAAACATGATATTAACAGCAAAAGATTATAAGCTGTAAAAACGATACACAACAATGTGTTGCCGAATTATGTTTTGAAAAAAGAGGACATCAATTTTCTTTTCTTTGGAGCATACCAATTTATTTACAAATCACCTTAAACACACCTCATAGATATTTTTTTTTTTTGACCAAAATAGTTGATGCAGTTAAACATGTTGAATATTCTTTACCACAAAGTTAATATATTTTAACAAAACATCATATTAAATGTAGAAAATATTTTTTTTTAATAAAAAAATAGATTAAAATAAAAAAATAATAGTTAACTTTTACGAACACATAATATATGTTTAGTGTATTTAGAACAGTTTTCATGGTACCCAAATTTACGCATCAAAAATCAAAAACCTCCTATTTTAGAATATCAAGTGTGCTTGTTACACATTTCATCCCACCCACTCAAAACATCAATACCGTAATTTTTCTGATCCCTTCATAGCTAATAACTCATAACTACAAAAATAAAAATAATAATTAGAAAAAAAAAATTCTTTTTTTTTTTTGAAGAATTAGTCAAATAAATAACTAAAATTATGTGAATTGAAACTAAAAATTGACAGCTTGTTTGTGTTGTCCATAAACCTTATATTCATTTTTTTTTTAATTTTTTCGTTTTTGAATTGGGACCAAGTTCCTTAACTTCCAAATTCTTTTGGGTCCCACTTCTGATCGTTGAAATTCATTCCCTTGTCTTCTCTGTTCTCTCTTAATTGGCTTTCAACAAAGATCATTTCAGTGTTATTATTATTGCAAAGACAGCTTCTTTCCAACTTACAATAACTGATTTGTTCCTTCCATATCTCCAGAGAGACAGAGACAGAGACAGAGGGAGAAAGAAAGAGATTCAGTTTCAGATATCTGGGCCATTCATCTTCATTCCTCATCAGGTATTATTGCAATCCCTTCAAACTTTTTGATTCTTTTTGGTATGGGAATTTTGCATATGGATTGCTGTGTGTCCTTTGGTAGGTAGGTGGTATTATAAATGAATGGGGTAGTTTGTGTTGACCCCCTTAATGCATAGATCTTTGCAAGAATTTCAGATTTTTTTGAGGAAAATCTTCATGGGTTATTTGTATTTTGCATGATTGTGTTGTTTTCTGCATTGTTTTGAATTCATTGGTTTGATTTATTTTTTTTAGAGATCAATTGAGGAATGATAAGAAGGTTATGGGGAAAAAAGGAAAATGGTTTACAGCAGTAAAGAAGGCTTTCGGTTCTGAATCCAAGGAGAAGAAAGATCAGGTCAATAGCATTTTCAATTTGTCTTCTTTATGGTTTGGCTTCTTACGAATTTCTAATAGTATTTTGTGGTGGTTAAATTTTGATTGTCAGAGAAGAAACAAGAAGAAGAAATGGTTTGGGAAACAAAAACAGGAAGATCCATCTACCTTGCCGGTAGAAAATGAGCCAACACCACCACCTCCTCCTCCACCACAAGAGGAAATTAAAGTAGTGGAAATTGAGGATGAACAGGCCACGAATGCGCGTAAGCTTGCACTTGCCAGCGCTGCGGCAGCTGAGGCGGCCGTTGCCGCTGCACAGGCTGCTGCCGAGGTTGTTCGACTCACAAGTGCAGTGAATTCGCAAGAATCTGGGAAATTGAACAAACATGTGGCTGCAATTAAGATTCAAACAGCATTCCGGGGTTATCTGGTATTTGCTGTGCTTCTAATTTTATTTGGTTTTGTGTTTTTCATGCTTTGTGGCTTGTCTTCTAAAGTTTGAATTTTGCTTACTTTTTATTTTTTTTCCAGGCGAGAAGGACCTTGCGAGCACTGAGAGGGTTGGCTAGGTTGAAGACATTGATGGATGGAAAATCTGTCAAAAGGCAGGCCACCACCACCTTAAGGTGCATGCAAACTCTAGCTCGTGTGCAGTCTCAAATCCGTGCAAGAAGAATCAGAATGTCGGAGGAGAATCAGGCTCTACAGAAGCAACTCCAGCAAAAACATGAAAAAGAGCTCGAGACTATGAAGACTTCTGTAAGATTACTTCTCCATCACTGATTTTCAGTCTTCTTGTATTATGTTTTCTTCAATTTATTAGTTCAATTACCCACCTGATTATGAGTTTCTTCTCTAATTTGGTAATATCTCTCTCTCGAATTACAGATGGGAGATGATTGGGATGTCAGTGCGCAATCTAAAGAACAACTTGAAGCAAAGAAGATGCACAAACAAGAAGCTGCTATGAGAAGGGAAAGAGCATTGGCGTATGCTTTCTCTCACCAGGTATTTGATGCGCCATAAATTTTTTTCCTTATATTTCATTTACTTCTCTTTTCTTCATCAGGCAGCTAAATGTCCCATTTCTCGGATTGAAGTAGTACTGGTTTTCACCCTGGTTTTGGATTAAATTATGAGAATAATGCTTAACATGAATTGACTCTGTAGCAAACATTGAGGAGCTCTGGGAAAGCCGGAAACCCGACATTCATGGACCCAAATAATCCTCACTGGGGATGGAGTTGGTTAGAGAGATGGATGGCAGCCCGTCCATGGGAGTGTCGAAGTTTAGCAGATAATAAAGAGCACAACAGCGATCAAGGATCTGTAAAGAGTGTAAGCCGCGCTGCAGGAGCTGCAGAAATCAGTAAAGTTCTTGCTCGACGTGAACTCAATCCTGATAAAGCTTCCCCAACAGCTCAAAAGCTGAATCGCATATCCAACCGCAATTCAGTTTCAACTCCCCCATCAAAGGCGACATCTCCAGTATCAGTAGCCACGAAACTGAAACCAGCAAGTCCTCGTAGCAACGGTGCATGGACCCCAGATGAGGATTCACGTAGCGTAGCCAGTGTGCAATCAGATAAGCCAAGACGTAACAGCGTTGCCGGTTCTTCTGTACGGGATGACGAGGGCTTAGCTAGTCCACCGGCTTTCCTCCCTAGCTACATGACTCCCACTGCTTCAGCAAAGGCTAGAACCCGACTGCAAAGCCCATTAGGAATTGAAAAGAGCGAGACGACGCCGGAAAGAGGACCAGTAGAATCAGCAAAGAAACGACTATCATTCTCAGGATCCCCGAAAAGTGCGGTGGGGCAGCAAAGAAGATACTCAGGACCACCAAAGGTAGACAGCAGTCCCCCCATGAAAGACATTGTAGTGCACACTGAACAATTGAGTGTGGGCAGTGGAGGAAAGAGCAACAGATAGTGTAACTAGCTTTGGTTGTTTGTGGATACAAAATTTTATCTTTTTTCCCTTTTTTTTTGTTTCTTGAGATTCTCTCTGTAAGTAGAGATTGATTGATTTATTCTCTTCAGGGGTGATTGGTTCTTTCATTTGTCTAGTTGTATTTTTTGGGTTCTTAGGCATTTTGTGATCAAGAAATACCCAAATTTAATCTCTTTTGAGAATTTGCTACTAGTCAAATGAAAAGGTTGTGAGATTTGTTGATTTTGATGGGTTTGTATAAAAATAGTTAATACCTACATATAATAAAATTATTTGTTCATAATTTTCATCTTAGCATTAGCTTGAACCAACATTTCTAAGCGAACTTAAACCAACTTTCCCTCTCTTATGGCTCATAAGAGTCAGACTCCAGGCAAATGTTTAAAGATTATGCCGATGTCACTGTAACACAATAGTATAGTTATTGGGATGATGATACCAGTAACCTGAATTCGAAACTGTAACACAATAGTAATATTATCAGGTGATGATACTAGTAACCTGAATTCGAAATCGGAACACAATAGTAAAGTTATCGGATGATAATACCAGTAATCCGATTCGAAATCTATTCGCACTAAATTTTATATCCATCAAAAAATGAGAGCGCTTATCCGACTAGCTGCTAAACCTTCCATATGGCAACATGAGTACGACTAATTCATTCACCGAGAACATGATTACAGCTAATTCATTCACTTACTTCTATCCGACATGCTTCCCATGAAGTTGCTCTGGAAAAAAAATGGATAAGGAAATGCCGCTATTCTAATATCAGAAATAGTAGTGACAATGTGGGAATCACGTCTAGTACATAAAAGCAGACCAAATGAAATGGAAAAAAATAATAATATTTGACTAATTTTCAAAATGTTAAAAAAGATCAATTGCAATCTTTAGTAATCTCAGTTTTGGAATATGATTTCTGGTTTGTTTGTTTTTATATGGGTTGGCATACTAGGATTTTCTTTTAGTTAAGCTTTGTCGTGTATTGCTCTCACAACTCACAGCAACAGACTGATGTGGCATAATCACACACCCAGAGTATGGTATTCGCCAATTTCATCTTACGGATATCCAATACCAAAGCTCTAGACGGAAGCGTTAGATGTGCGCTATATAATTTAGGGCTGCACAACGGGCGGGCGGATCGGTTTTGAGGTAAAACCAACTACCAATCCGTCTAGAGGTGGTTTTTGATATTCAAAACCGTATACCAACCCGTCCATAGGCGGGTCGGGTCGGTTTCAACTCGAGGCGGGTCGGGCGGGTTCGGTTTTTTCGCGGGTTAACCCGTGGTAGATAGAAAAAACTGGCAGCAAAAAACACTAAAAACAGACACTAAAAACAGAAGAAAAAAAACAGGGAAGAAAATGCAGTAAAACACAATAAACGAACAGTATTATGGAATTAAAACAACAACAAAAAAACAAACAATATTACCATGAGTAACTCTCAAATAATAAAGTTCAAACTGACATTAAAAAAACACATATAAAGTCACTTAAAATGGAATTCAAAACAGATAGGGTCAAAGTTCAAAGCTGCACTCCTGGATATGTTTGATTGAGCACTTAAAGCCCCCTCCCTTTATCAATTATAGCTCAAGGATCAAAGATCTCTGTCATGGGATCCAATAACTCTGCAAGAACCAGAAATAAAAGGTATGTCAACAAATATGCAAACGATTGAAGAGCAAAAAAACAGAACATAATTTTTTTCATACCTTCCTCAATGCTGCTATCATCCGGTACATACCTTCCTCAATGGAATTTTGTGTAGGCTTCGTTACTCAATGAAAATGAGTGATTTTTGGCTCATTTGAAACTAGAAAGAATAAGCTAACACAATAAAATTGTAAGAAAATACAGTAAGGTTTATAGCTATGTTCAAAAGACTCATCAAAAACAGAACATGAATCCCGTATTCAGAAAATGCAGTTTCGGCAGTTTGAAAACAAAAATTCGTACAAAAATCATTTCTCAATGGAATTCAGAATTTTTGATCTTGTTTGAAAGCTGAGGGAGTCCTCTTTGACATAAAAATAATAGGGAAGGGTATTGAAGTACAAGTCAGTGTGACAAAATCTTGACAAAACAGTACAACAACACAGGTTCAGAATTTCAGTTTATAAATAAGTTCATAAGATTGTTTCAACGCAAATTGATGATTCAAATGTGTTGACAAGTTCATAGACATATTCAAAACAGTTATCAAGACATGCTTCACCTCCAGGTTCAACACAAACTGTTAGAAAACATTAATAATGTTTAAGAAATTCTAAAGCAGGTTCATGTTCACATACAAACATGTTGAAAATGTGATTGTTAAGAGTTTGTTTTCAAACAGACAAATCATACCCAGTTCCTCCTTAAGTGTACAAACAAACTAAAGTGTAATTTTTCAATACAGGAAATTAGCAGAACCATTTTAGTGAACAACCAAGTTAAAAATGAAAAATTAGAAAAACCCATTTAGGTGTGCAGACAGACAAGTTGAAAATGCAGCTGTGGAGAATCTGTTGAGTGTACAGACAGTTAAAATAGACTTCACTATGAAAACCATTTAGCAACAAAACATAGGGGGTGTTTTATGAACATGTTAGGGTATTGTATGCCTCAAGTAGTTAGGTATGCAGGAGTAGAACAGGGTAATTGGGTTTACAGTGGTGTAATTTGGTTCAACACATAACTCTCATTTTTAACAAAATGGGTTCAAGTTACATTACCTTAAAAGAGAGAAGGAAGACTTTCGACGGAAGAAATCTTAGCAACTCCTTTTGATCGCCTCTGGCTCTGATTCTCTGAAGAGTGAAGACGGAAATGAAGCCGTGAAGGGCCTGAAGGCAGAGAAGAAGACTGTCGACTGAAGAGAGAGAACGAGGGAATAGAGATTAGGTTAAGCTTTTAACTTTTTATGATAGATGGATGGTTATGATTAAATCTCAATCAACGGTTCAAAATAAATGAGTTAAACGGGCGGGTTCGGGCGGGTGCTACACTAAACCCGTAAACCGACCCGTGGTGATCGGATTTTAAATTTTCAAAACCATATACCAATCTGTAGCGGGCCGGTTCGGTTTTAAAATTCACAATTTTATCGGGTTCGAGCGGGTACGGTTTTTCGGGTCAGTTCCTGTGCAGCCCTAATACAGTTTAGTAAGAGTAATATTTGTCATGTGATCCAAATTATGCCCGGTGACCCAAAATTTAAGACGTGAACTAAAATTGTTTATGTGTCAATTTTTTTTTTAATCATGAGACCTGTGGTTTCAGTTCCCTTGCACAATGATCCAGATTTGCAGTCCAAAATTTGTCAAGTAACTCAAATTTTGTGATTGTAACTCAATTTTTTGATCAAAGACTCACAATGGGCCTCGTGGCCTGAAATATGCAGTGTGGTCCGACAACATGTGTCACTTAAAACATTCTAGAAAATGCATTATGACTATTCCCAAAAAAATATCTCCAATCTCCATGTCTCATAACTTGCTATACGACCACAAGAGGTTATAGCTGTGTAATCATTGATCAATCTCCTTCAAACATAAGCAGTTTGATATAGACTTACAATCTTTTCCATAAGAGTTTCATTCTGTTAACCAAAATATTAAAAATAACTTTATAAAATAGATTACAAAGATCTATAGGTCTAAAGTCATAAGAAATAACTGATTTTTTTTTATTACGAATGATAGAAATGTAAGTCTTGTTTATGCTCTTAAGAATATGTTTAGAGATAAAAAATTGTTTTACCATTGAACATACCTCAACTCCTATGCTCCATGAGTTTTATAAAAACCACTAGGGAAACCTTCAGGTCTAGGGGTTAACCAATTTTTCATGCTATTGAGAGTAGAAAGAATCTCTTCATCACTTGAAGGAGGGATCACTAGCAATCTATTATCTTCATCTGTTATGATTCTAGGAAGGATTTTATAATGAAAATCATCAATAACAAGATTCGAAGAAGTACTTGTATTCTGGAAATGACCGGTAAGAAGATTAGCTATACTATCTCTATCTTGAACCCAAATACCATCCTTATCTTTCAAACTATCGATATTAGTCCACATCTTTGATGAAAGTATCTCTTGACTTCTGTCTATAAAAATCATGTTGTACCTTGTGCCATTTCTCAAATTTGTAATTAATTTCAAGAGCTTTTTAATCAACTTGAGGAGACGAAGTACTTATCTGTAAGCTATTTAACTTCTCTCGTAACAAAGCTATTCTACGATCTATATTATCACACTGATTTATGTTCCAATGACCAAGAACTTTTCCTGTAAACTATAATTTTTTTGATAACTTATAAGCTGGAGAGCCAGTTACTTTTAAGTCAAAAAGTTACTTATTACGTGGTACACAAACACTTTCTACACACGATGAATTTATAAAGCTCTTCATTTATCCCGAAATCTGGATTATAAGCACCCGCACCCCGGCACCCGCACCTGCAGTCAAACCCGCATCGATTCATTTATAAATATGGAAAAGTGTTGAGAAGTTTAAAGAGAAAACCCTAATTTCTCCTCTCAAAGTTCGAGAAATCGGAAGCCTACGAGGAAGGAGAAGCAATGTCAAGCATTCCGGAGGAGATAATACTTGACATCTTCCTAAGGTTACCAGTGAAATCCGTATTAGCCTGTAAGTGTGCTTGCAAAACTTGGCATTCCATAATTTCGAACCCTAATTTTATCAAATCTCACCTTAATCTTACTATCGAGCAAAACAATTATAGTCTCATGCTTATAGGAAATGGAGAGGGTAAGGACGTTAGGCGTGGTCCAATCATTATCTGTTCTGTAAGTTATGATACATTATCCTCATTGCCGAGGAATGATATAATTGAAAATGCTGTTGAACTTGATTATCCATTTAGGTCATTAGGTCATCATATACACTTGTTGTATTCTTGCAATGGTTTGGTTTGTCTACGGGTTTTGGATAGGTTTGAAAAGGGTTTCCTTTGTGTTTGGAATCCATGTACCAAAGAGTATAAGGTAATACCTGATTCACCACATGAAGTACGAGTAGAACGGATTGGTGGTTATGCTTTTGATTACGATGCTAAGACTGATGATTACAAATTCTTTAACATCTTAGAGCCATATGGTGGTAAAAGTTCTTTAGGCTGGGCCAAAATAAGAAAATATTCTAAAGTTGATGTGTACACGGTAGGATCAAATTCATGGAGAAGTATTCAAAACATACCTTATAGCTTGTGTGAGCACAGATCTAAGGTGCTTGTCAATCGAGGTCATCATTGGTTAGGCTACAGAATTGATACCAAAGTTGAGGATCCTCCTAAAATTATAATCTCTTTGGATATCAGCAATGAGAGGTTCGAGGAAATGCAATTACCGAAAGAGCCTTTGGAGAATAAACTGTGGGTTAGGAGTTTGGGAGTGTTGGAAGGGTGTCTTTGTCTACTTGTTGATGATGATATTAAGCTTGATGTGTGGGTAATGCAGGATTATGGGGTGCAAGAATCTTGGACTAAACATTTTGACATTATCGGGGAGATTAGGGACTACGTCTATATTAGACTGATGTGGTCTTTCAAGCATGATGAGGTTCTACTGTATGCTTCTGAAAGTGAAGGTGATTTAGTTTTATATGACCTGAAGAATGCGAGTGCTAGAAAACAGGAGATTCGCAGTATAAGATACTTGGGTGAAATGGAGAATTATGTCGAAAGCCTAGTATCACTTAACTCTGGTACTTATGTAGGGAGTTCGCAAAGTGTAAGTAGATCAATCAAATTTTGCTTTTCTTATTTAGTAAACTGGTCAATTACTGTTTCTTAATACAGTAGTTCATTTCTGTCTATGTTCTGATCTTGTAGTAACCAATCCTTGCTTTTTAATATTTCTGCAGAGCAGTTTAATTCCAAGTAATAAGAAGAGGAGGAGAGCAAGAAGGGAGAAGCTGAATGAAGCGAATAGCTGTTAAAAATTAGTGGTAGCTGTTTTTCGTATTGTTTTTTTTTTTCTTCTTCTTGTTCTTGATTTCTTTGTTAGGAGTCTCTTTCTTTCTTGGATCATTTGGTCGGTATTCTGTCCTTTCTTTTCTGATGGACCAGAGCAGAAACCCTTTTTTTTTTTGTTTTTTTTGCATTAGAAGGGTCATGAGCTAAATTTCGGGAGACTAATGCACGTATGGAGCGTGATACGTACATGTTATTAATCATTTTTTTTGTCATAAGGTCCTCCTTTGGTTTAAGGATGATACACATCCTTCTTCTATGATCTTTTCCTAGTGTAGCTGAGCCATTTTCTGGATTTGAACAAGAGATTTCGTCCGTGAAGTAAACCCTCAGACCTAGAATTCAACAAAGTAAAGTCCTTCTCGGGAAGATGATGTCTTTTCAAATTATTTAAATAGTGATGAATTTGAAGGTAACTTCAAACTTCAAACTCCAAACTCCAAACTCCATAACATCTAATATTTTTGTTGAACTTTGACAATTTTTTTTTTTTTGTTGAACTTCGACAATTCCACCCTCGATTAATTATAATAATAATATAACTAAATTATCTAATTATTTTCAGAGAAAATGATTTTATGTGTTTTGTTTTTGGTTTTGGATTGATTGGAACTTAGGACCAAGGGATCATTTAGGACACTAGCTTATTTTCACTATTTATGAATGAAACCCTTAGTCCACATAAGAGAAACTAAAGATGTTGCCTCTCCATATTACTAAAAGAATTGTACCGAGTGGCCATTTGGGCCAACATACTTTTGTGTGAGGGAGATGACTTAGGCAATGGGCTAATTGGTGCAACCACACATTTTACACACGCGCGGTGCTTCGAATTGAAGCACGCGGCCACCGTCCGGTCAACCGAGTTCGGGTGTGGATGTGGGTCAACCAAGATTTATCTTTTTAGACAAAATTCTTTTGATATATTTTTCAAATGAATTTAAATATAAAAAAAAT